>CM019149.1:177537067-177584071 GCA_009733165.1 Naja naja
TCATATAGAGTTGACGATGTTTAAATGGTGACCAACCAAGGCCTACCCAAATGGACCCCTGTCCTGAACCACTCCAATTATTTTTAAGGAAGGGAACAAGGTTGTTTTTGCTTTCTATCTCCAAATGTGTGCCTGCCTACAATCACCAGGAAGGTAATATACAAATGAGGTTATGCAGCTAAATCTCAGAGATTAAAGCATCATTTTGTATCCAAATTTCCAGGATAAAACCTAACACTTAGTTACAAGAGGTAAGCCTTCTTTGAATCGATTCAGTGCATTTAGGGATGCCCACTTACTGGCAGTGGATTATGGAGGCAGCCTTGAGGAATGAATGCAAGAAGTGCTTAGTAAATGTCAGTTGAACCCTGGGAAGGAAAAGTGTTGGGAAAGACATTCAAACTCACTTTGATATACAGCCAGTCCTCATCTTAAGACCACAATTGTGCCCAAAATTTCTGTTGTTAGGTGAGACATTGTTTTTTCCCTGTTTCATGACTTTTCTTGCCACTGCAGTTGATAAGTTACCAATCTGGTTGTTAAGTGAATCTGGCATCCCCATTGACTTTGCTTGTCAGAAGGTGGCAAAAGGTGATCACATGACCTTGGGACATAGCAATGGTTGTAAGTATGAACCAGTTGCCAACCACCTGAATTTTGATCACATGATCATGGGGATGTTTTAACTGTGAAAAGCGGTCATCAGTCACTTTTTTCAACAGTGTGGCAACTTTGAATGGTCACTAAATGAACTGTTGTAAGTCGAGGACTACTTGTACTCTACAATGGGGGGGCAGAGGGAGATTGACAGGCTTTTGAGGTTCTGTTATAATATTCTAGTCTACAACAATAGAGTTGCAGTAGTCCTTGCATTGTCTTTTCCCTCCCACTTGTGACTGTATGACCGTAATTTTGTCGCTTGTATCCTTATGATTTATATGGACTGTTTCCTAGTATGATTGGATTGCTTATTGTACCCTATGACTATTATTAAGTGTTGTACCTTATGATTCTTGGCTCTTGTCGAATGTATCTTTTCTTTTATGTGCACTGAGAGCATTTACACCAAGACAAATTCCTTGTGTGTCCAATCACACTTGGCCAATAAAGAATTCTATTCTATTCTGTTCTGTTCTGTTCTGTTCTGTTCTGTTCTGTTCTATTCTATTCTATTCTCACCTGGCCTATCTCAAAGAGCTAAAACTCCCCTTTCCCCCCACTATAGTTGTCCAGGAACACTAAACAGGGTAGCAGAAGAATATAAGGCACTTTCTTCTCCATTCCTGTCTGTGCACTGGAGGAACTGACTGAGTCATTCCAATTTTTAAATCTCTGTGCTATGAATAATTGTCTGTATTACATGAATGTAAGCAGGCTTTTCTATTTCCTGCCTGATCACACCCACACACCCACACACCGCTCCTATCTAACACACTCTGTATGTGTTGGGATTCTAGGTCCTAGGATACCCAGCCAGCATAGCTAATGTTTGAGAATGATGGGATGGGATGGTACTAGTAGAGTTTTCTTCAATGTGAATAGTTTCAGCACTGGAAGATTTCTCCTGGAGCTATCACCTTTGGTTAATTCACTTTTTAAGGGGTTTCTCTTGTCTATCATCTCCCATTTATTGCTCTGCAAAGTTTTCCTTGGCTCTCTGCTTTTCTTTGAACAGCATTAAAATTAAACTTGTTGTAAAACAAAATAGTAGCAGCTTCTAGAGCTCAGTATAGCTTTCCTGTTCTTCCTCTGCATTTGATCAAAAGGCAGGTAAGATAATAATAAGAATGTGTAAGAGCATGTCCGTTTGAAATATTTTTGTAATGAGGAACAGTAGTAAAGTGTTCATGTGTCACAACTCCACAACAGCTTTTTTAATGTGGTAGCCTAGAATGTATTTCCAGGTCTTACTAACCGTGTTTCCCTGAAAATAAGACACTGGTCTTATATTTTTTGGCTCCCAAAAACACACTAGGTCTTATTTTTCGGGGTAGGTCTTATATATATATATAATGAAAAAAACACTTACCATATTCATGTAGAACAATGTACATTTATTCATGTACGAAACCACGAACAATCGTATACCGTTTTTCCCCAAAAATAAGACACTGTCTTATATTTTTTGGCTCCCAAAAACACACTAGGTCTTATTTTCGGGGTAGGTCTTATATATATATATATATATATATATATATATATATATATATATATATATATATATATATATATCTATCTTCTCCCAGGAGAACGAAGCTGAAGACACCAGCCTGAAGATGACGGATGAGATTTCAATAAACGTTGCCAAGGTATTCTCAACTTACACGGACAAGACCCGAATACACCAAGACTACATATATATATATATATATATATATATATATATATATAAATGAAAAAAAACACTTACCATATTCATGTAGAACAATGTACATTTATTCATGTACGAAACCACGAACAAATCGCATACCGTGTTTCCCCAAAAATAAGACACTGTCTTATATTTTTTTGGCTCCCAAAAACACACTAGGTCTTATTTTCGGGGTAGGTCTTATTTTCGGGGTAGGTCTTATTTTCGGGGAAACACGGTATGTTGGAAAGGAAGATGTTGTAATGAGAGCTCAGGAAGTATTTCTACAAAGGGTAGTGCTGTTCAGCAGGAAGACGGAGAAAGTAGCCTGGCAAACAGCATCACCACTCTGACTAAGATGGAAGTGGTTATGTATGTGAAATTAGAAGCAGAGTTTCACATTCAGCATTTCAACCAAAACAGATCCTCACAGCCACAATCTAAGAAGGAAAGAAGGAGAATCTTTGATTTCCCATTGTGGTCAAGGTCACATACTTCAGCATTTCAGAACAGGGTGTGGCATGATTCCATCTCAGCATCTGAAAGCAGGATGTCGGTTCAAATTCTTGAGTCTAGAATGGTTTCAAGATGATTCCTCACCTCTGCATATAATGTACATGAGTAAGTGACACAGATATGAATAGGAAAAGAGAGTTGATTTAGGCACAACGCTAGTGGTTGTTTGGATGCATAGGCTTCAGAATAACCAAACAACAGAATCACAGAATTAGAAGGGACCTTGGAGGACTTCTAATCCAACCACTTGTTCAAGCAGGAAATCCCACATCATTTCAGACAAATCTTGTCCAATCTCTACTTTAAAACTTTCAGTGTTGGAGCATGCAACTTCGGGAGGCAAGTCGTTCCACTGATTAATTGTTCTGTCAGGAAATTTCTCCTTAGTTTTAAGTTGCTTCTCTCCTTGATTAGTTTCCACCCATTGCTTCTTGTCCTGCCTTCAGTTGCTTTGGAGAATAGCTTGACTCCCTCTTCTTTGTGGCAGCCCCTCAAATATTGGAGCACTTCTATCATATCACACATACTCCCCCCATTCTTCTTTTCATTAAACTAGATTCCAATATACTACGTTTTGCAATTCCTCTTTCATAAATATAGTCCATATTCAGTGATTGCATTAGGTTTCGTCTTTCCTGGAAGATCTTAAAGATGCCCATTCCCATTTTATTCTCACAACAACCTTGTGAGATAGGTTGGTGGATAATGTCTGGTCCATCATCGTTCAGTGGGTGTCATGGTTGAGGAGGCAGCAGAATGCCAGGTCTAGCATTCTAATCCCTCATCCACCACAAAAATCTCAGTTCCCCTTTAAAAAAATTGTATTGTCTCCTCCTCCATCTGAAGTCTTCCTACATCAAGTGGAAAATTTCCCCCCTTACCTTCATCTACAAGTGCTGCCTGAAGGCAGCTGCATTTTTGCTCGCCAGCTGGTGCCTCTGAAACACCTGGTGAGGCCTCCATCCGTCTGGGCCAAGAGTTCATGCCGGGCCTGTCAGAACCTGTTGGAAGTGTCTTCCAGGGGTCTGTGTTTAGGCCTGCTTAGGTTTAGCCAGGTGGAGCTACAGGTGGAAGCTATGAAAGAACTACCGAAGGGCTGTGTGAAGTGAGAAGAGGACTTAGTAACCCACAAGTTCTGGTTTGCTTTGGGCATATTATAATGGTGTTTTCCCTGCCACCCAAGATCATATCTCTCTAGCAATTGATCTTTGCTTGGGGTGCTGTGCCAGGCTTTGCATAATGTGATGGCAGCTCACTCCAAAACATGGTGGGGCTTGGGGGCTGAAGGGTGGAAATGCATGTCTTAAGGCCCTGTGTGGCTCTTGACCCTCCATCCAATATTTTATAAAAATGCCCCCCACCCCATAATTGAAAATGGGGGACCCACCGGTTCTGAAGAAATTCTGGGCCTGAACACCTTTCCCACCCAGATTTTTCCATTCCTGACCTGCTAGCCCCATCAATGCTCTCTTTGCAGATATAAACATTTTTTTAATTTTCAAAACACTGCTTAAAAGTATTATGTGAACCCAGTCAGATAATTCAATGAGTTTTTCTTCTACGTGTGCATAAAGCTGCATTTTAAGCCTGCTTAGAATACAATCCTAGAAATCAATTAATGGGAAAGAAACTTTCTGGAGTTTTGTGGGACTGGATTTAGGGTTTAAGTGATGTCCTTTTTAAAAAAACAACAACTGGGAAAATAAAACAAATGGTTTGCTAACATACTCTGACAGGGAGCCAGCTGAACAATATTGATAGGTATATAATGATTGATACACATTTCTACATAGTTCTTTGCCTTAAATTGACTCCACTTAGCAGTTAAAGCAACCTCAAATGACTATATTGCATACAAACATTCTTCTGCAACATGTAATGCCGGACAAACTTGTGGAGTGTCTTTGTATTCATTCATGAATTCATTTTTCTGGGTGTGTGGAATTAAACCTCCCTGCAAGGGCCAAGTTTGCACAGCATGCTGAATTTCAAAAAGCCTACCCGTGAAAAGCATGAGCCAACATGCTGGCTGATCTGGTTTGCCTGGATGAAAAATGTGATGAGTCACATCAATGCCCGTACAAACCCTGTCCTTCTTGAATGATTATTTCTGGATCTTGGAAGAGTTCGTACTTCATGTCAGGAAAGCGGCTGGAACTACTTAGAGCAGGGGTCCCCAAACTTGGCAACTTTAAGGCTTGTGGACTTCAACTCCCAGAATTCTCCAGCCAGCTGGCTGGCTGGAGAATTCTGGGAGTTGAAGTCCGCAAGTCTTAAAGTTGCCAAGTTTGGAGATCTCTAACTTAGAGGGAACATGTAGGGCAGGATGGAGCACACCTGGCCTGAGGAGTGGATGGTCTTTGGATCCAACCTGCAGCCTTAATCCCACCAAGCACCCACATTGTGATACTATGTGTCCTCTCCACTTGTCCCCCCCACTCCCAATGTCTTCCATGCAATACTCATGAGTCTTTAATTACAGTATGATAACAAGGAGTTTAATAAGAGAAAGTCCCCCATTATACATCTGAGCTGAGAAAAACTGCTTGATTTGCCTTCAGGAAAACTTGGGTACCGTTCCAGAAGACAGAATATTTGGGGGAAAAAAAGTGCATATTTTGGAATACCTTTCTTTGACCGTTTGAAGACTGGAGGGTTATACCTGATAGATGGCACACTCAAAGGCAGGTTCCCCAATGTGGTGCCCTCCAGGTGTGAAGTTGGGAGAAAATAGGGCCTTGGTGATGCAGGCTGTTAAATGCCTAGCACTTAATTCCAGCTGCCTGCAATTACTGCAGGCTCGAATCCCACCAGGCTCAAGGTTGACTCAGCCTTCCATCCTCTCCGGGTAGGTAAATTGAGGACCCAAGATTGTTGGGGGCAATAAGCTGACTTTGTAAAAATGCCGCTTAGTAATAAGCAGGCATATACAATGGAATGAAAGCTATTGCTGAGCGCATTGGGTTGCACTCCAAAATTGTAAGCCGCCCTGAGTCTCCGGAGAAGGGCAGGATATAAATAGGAATTTAAAAAAAAAATCAAGTCGGGAAAAGCTGCCTTTCAATATTTCATGTGGTGATTCTCCCAGCAGTTAAATATGGAGCTCCCAGATATATAGGAAACTAAAGCCCTGATACATCTGAAGAGGATTATTTTGGTGAAGTGCTAATGCAAAGAAAGAAAGAAAGAAAGAAAGAAAGAAAGAAAGAAAGAAAGGGAAGGAAGGAAGGGAAGGAAGGAAGGAAGGAAGGAAGGAAGGAAGGAAGAAGGAAGGAAGAAAGAAAGAAAAGATTTTGCCCTGTCCTTTGTTCAATCAGATGAAATTAGGACATCAGCGACATCTAGTGTCATCCATAAACAAGATTCAGCTCCTATTTATCATTAGATTGTTGATGGAAAATGTGCCTGCCCGCTTTTCTCGTTGGTCCCTTGGGTAACAGAAGTACCCGGGAGCTTCTATCCAGCCGCTGCTTTTTTCTTGTTTGCCTTCATCTGCCCCTTTCTCTCTCATCCCTTGAAAAGGAAAGGAGGCTCAGAGAATGGGATTTCCAGTGTCTTTCAGAATGGTTGCCATGGTGATGCCTGCACAGACAATACTCCCTCCGTCTCCATTCGGCACACTCATCCACCCACCCACTGCAGTCTCAGCAGCCTGTATGTTCGCTAAGGCGCCTGTCCTCTGACGCCATCGGGTTAGAGAATATGAGCGGTCCCACAAAAGAAGCAGAGCACCTTGTGTGAATAACGCCATTTCTGCAGTGGTGAGCTATTAGCATATCTCTACAGATTTTTTGTTTTATTCAGGAGTATACATAGAGATGCACCGTCATGCATACATAGGCATGGCTAGAAGATGACCAATGATGTGCAGCTGTTCAGATTTATTTAATTGAGGCTACTTTTCCATTTGAAATGTCCAAAGCAGCTGGGAATAAAATGAAATCAAATGCATAATACAAAACTAAAGCAGATTTCTGCATGGACCCATTTCTCCCATTCCCTGGAACAATTCTGTTAATTATTGCACTGATGTCTCTGCGTGGTTTAATAAACATGTTTCATACCAGATGTTTTTGCATGAGCTGCCTTAACTGTCATAAAGTCAGACAGACACCTGCACATGACACATCACAGTCAATGCCCTGTACAAATATGAAAAATATCTATATCTAGACATACCAATAGGCACTTCCTGCTCTTCATGTCCCCCCCTCTCTTAAAGCAATCCAATCAGTTCAATAACAGTTCAGTAATCAGTTCTTTAACAGCTTGATGAGGTGTAATTTAAAATACAGCCAGGGCTGGCAGACATGCAACCAGCTGTGGGTGTTATTAACACCTAAAGAACTCCTGGCAGGTCTGGAATTGAGACATGCAATTACCACTTAGTATGGAGGGAGGAGGCAAAGCAAGAACAGGAGACTATTCCCACAGGGCCTGTGGGCGAGGCAATTGAATTTACTGTCAACATCTACTTTTTTAAAAACACAAAACCACAGCAGGTTCAGATTCTTCGGGGCTTCAGCTTTCCAAACCCCGAGCTTTTTGAAAATATCCTATCAGATTGCCTGCCATGAATGTAACACTGAATTACTGTTTTTACTAAAGGGCTCTACCTCCCAACAATGACCCCTAAAGTCATTTTGTAAGCCATCAAAAAAAAAGAATAATGATCTGAGACTCTTTTTTCAGTATCTGGCGTCAGCAGCATGAGATGTTCCCAGTCTGTTTGTTACCTGGGGATAGATGTTGGTGTGAATGCATCTTTAGTTTGGGGAATATGGTGCTCCATCTTCATAACCTCCAAGCAGCTTATTGCCTGCTTAATAAGGAGCAAGCAAGTTGCAAAGAATAATTCTTCTGAATTAACATGGGAGCCTCAAGGCAAATGTGGAAATGAGATTAAAATCATTTTGACCAGAATAATGGATAGGTATTTCTTGTGATATCTGGCCCGCATCCTCGCCCTCATTTTTCTGACAGCAAATGTTTTTGAAGATGACATAGACTGAGTAGCTTTGTAGACTCTGATATTACCTATACCTACATAACCCAAATGAATTCAAATGGAGTCAGAGCAATTTTCTCTCATACTTCATGTATTAGAAAAAGTAGAAATCAGAAAGAGGCAGAAATGGGATATTATGTAATCAAATTCATATCTCACAAAAGTGACTATGGACAATGTACAACAATCCAATAAAACAGTAAAAGGAATAAATAATCATTACCTAAAGCCATTATATAATAATTACTTTAAAAGTATTAAGAACTATACGATAGAATAAAAAGAGAATAATAGATGGAGGATATTAATGATAACAGAGCCATATCACAAGGTCACCTGTTCTCTAGAGTCTCCAGGCCTGCTGGCATAACCAGGTTTGAGGAATCTTTGAAAGCTCAGGAGTGATGAGGCTGACCCCATCTCTGGGGAGAGAAATTCCACAATATAGAACACAATATCAGGCAAGGCCCATTGGCCAATGCCTGCCAAATATAGTTTCCTAAACAACGGAACTTATAACATACCCATTCTGCTGGAAATGCTGGAATAGGCAGATGAAAGAGGTGGCCTCAAACAAACTGATACTGTGCCATATAGGGCTTTAAAGGTCAACACCAGCTTGAAGTGAACCTGGTAAACAAGCTGGTAACTAATGCAGCTTGCATAACCCAGATGTGATGTGCATTCTATCAGAAAAATACATACCTGCTGGTGATGTTGCATTTTGTAACAGCTGAAGTTTCTGGATACCCTTCAGGAGCAGCCCCATACAGAGTGAATTGCAACGGTCCAACTAGAGGTGACTAAGGCATAAGGTTCATGAAAAAGCCTAATTATTAGTTTGTTACCCTGTCCTTTTGCAAATATTAACACTCTGAATATTCAGAGTATAAACTTCAGTCTAATGCATTCCTTTTGTTCATATATATTCCTTTCACTATGTAAGCATCAATATGAATTAATGCAGTCTAAAAGATTCATAGTTATTAAGTTTGAATGGTTACATAAATGGTAACTTGTTTCTTGATCAGTCTAGCTACCTTATCAGATGGTGTTTGGAAAACAAGAAAGAGCATTTTAGAACAAGGTAGTCAGCCAGTAGCTCCACCAGGCACTGCCAACTTACCATTCCTGTGATGGAGCTGTGGTGGCGCAGTGGTTAGAATGCAGTACTGCAGGCTACTTTTGCTGACTGTTGGCTGCCAGCAGTCTGGCAGTTCGAGTCTCACTAGCTCAGGGTTAACTCAGCCTTCCATCCTTCTAAGGTCAGTAAAATGAGGACCCAGATTGTTGGGGGCAATTTGCTTTCTCTGTAAACCGCTTAGAGAGGGCTGTAAAGCACTGTGAAATGGTATATAAGTCTAAGTGCTATTGCTATTATTATTCCCTGGATTGCTCATCATTGGATGTATTGGTTAAGACTTCTGGGAGCTAAATTCACAACATTGTGAGAATCACAGATTTCCTACTCCTGAAGCACAGAGGATTAAGAGTTAATCCACGGAGAAAGATACTAACATTTTCAGCACCATGGACAGCACCCCAACAATCCTGTATCTTGACCAGCTGCCTCAATTACTGTGCCATTAAAATGTTATAATGCAGCTTAAACTTTATGCACCAAATGAAAACCTACAGCTTTGTGTGTGTGTGTGAGAGAGAGGGGGGGAGGGAGGGAGGGAGAGAGAGGGAGGGAATGTCATAAGTGAGGAGGTTTATTTTATTTGCAGTTTCTGCCTTGGCTTACTACCTCAAATGTTCTGCATTTTAATGATGTCTCTGCCATGTTCAATCTGAAATAATAATTTTTTACAAATATTGTCTGCTTCAGTTTTTAGATGTCTTTACCAGCAATATGAAGCCAACAATAATGGATCAATACATTTCTTGAAACTTAGGTAAAATATAAAAATAGGAAAAGTAAGGATAATAAAATGCCCAATCTTTTGGAAGTTATGAAATTACTGAAGCAATAAGTCTAACATCACATACGATGCAGCTAAATTTCATTTTGCAAATATTAAAGCATGCAAATAAATTACTGTAGAATTAGATATGCTTTAGCAAAGTATAAATATTATGCCCAGGTTGAATTATGTTATGTATTGTGTTATTAACATATTAACATTGATGGATATATAGTTTTAAATCAGTTTATCCTATATTATTGTAATACAGTTTTGCTGTGCAACTCTTTTATTGTTCCAATATAAAATACATTTGTGATAAGAACCCAGCTTTAAAAAGCTTTTTAATATTTTAAAATATTTGCAATGAACAGACATTGGGCTTCAGGGATCTGGGTTTTTTAAAAGGATATATGAAGATTTAATAACTGGAGCCAAGTGATTTAGCAGCAGACTTAATAAAGAATATGACATTTAGCCCAGTGATTTGTTTCCATCCCCAAAAATGAGTTCTATCTCTTCAAATAAAAAGTCACATCCAAATTTTCCCATAGGTTATCTTAACTTCAGCAGTCAGATTTGTCTTACCTTTAAATTAAAATTTAGAGAATTGCATAGCCAAACAAATAGAACAGAATGACACTGTGATGACCCAGAACCCATGAAGAGGATCATGGCCCTCTCCTCCCGAGTAGACCATGTTTTACCCTTATCCTCTCCTCCCTGCGTGTCCTAGGATGGATAGGGGATGGGCCTCCTCTGACTGCTCAGCCGGCCTCTGCCCTTCCCCAGCCTCCTCCACCACCTCCGGAGCCACACTTCCACTCCCTGTTGGCTCTTCCTCCTCTTCCTCAGAGTCAGTCTCCACCAGGGGCATGACCCCCTGAAAATCAAAGAGCTTTCTTCTGCCTACCTCTTAAAGCACAATAAAAAATGTTGGAAGCAATAGTGAATTACTCTCTGTTGCTGCCGCCTATGTAATTTAAATCACCACTTTATGTAAAAAAAGAAAAGCAGTACATCTTATTTATTTATTTATTTATTTATTTATTTATTTATTCGACTTATATGCTGCCCCCTCTCCTGAAGGACTCGGGGCGGCTTACAAATTAAAAACAATATAACAATAAATTATCTAAAAACTATATTAAACAAATTAAGCCAAATTAATTTTTAAAATCCCAAAGTTAAAACTCTAAGACCACACCACCCAGGGGTCACAGTCCGGATTGGTTAAATAACCAGGTCTTCAGATCTTGGGTTTTTTAAAAATAAAACCTCCAGTTTATGAGGAAAGAGAAAGCATATGTAAATTTATTCATGCAACTATAAGCAACAATAACAACAAAAGAAAGCTATGGCATATGGTTTGATTTCTGCACCACAGAAATTGTCTTCTGTCTTATATAGCGGGTCTGTATATAGCTCAGCTCTCATATTTTCTCTTAGTCTATAGTGCAAATGGTGAATCCTTGTTCCTGCTTTGTCCATCTTTTCTGCTTGGGTCCATTCTGGAAAATTACTGGATGCTGCAGCTGCCTAATGCACATATCTGCACCATTTTAAAATTTGACAGATAAAGAGAAGAAACTCCTCCTTCTTGCTCATGTTACTTTGCAAAAAGCTTCTTTTTGTATGCTTCATGCACTACATGGATACATAAATAACAGACACGGAATACAACGTTTTAAAAAATTTACTACTGACGTTCATTATCTTCTTTTTCAGTTTTTTGGGGTAAAAGTATTGTAATCAGACTTCATTGGTGAGGATCTTGGTGTTTGGGGAGTGTGTTCCTTGAGCCTCTGAAAGCAGTAGGATGAAGTCAAAACTGTTGAGTTTCTGAAGATGCTTCCTCCCCAAGGCACCTTGATTGTGAAATGTGCACACATTTGAACCAATCTTTCCTATGAAATGCAAAGCAGCATTGGAGCAGATTTCCAGTTTGTCTCATGATACCATGGACACTAGCAACCACGACGACAGCATCAGCATTATGGGTATTGGCATGACAAGCACCATCTCCAGAGGGGAAACATAGCATCATAAGCATCACCTTCTCCCCTTGTATTCCGCATCTGTGCTGTCGGGTACCAGGCTATACCATTCTCACCTGCTGGGGATGGGGTGGGGGGTGGGGAGATAAATGTTGACTTTTCCCCTGATCTTACTGGTTAATGGTGTGTCCCTACATTAGCTTTGCAGGAGAGAGGTTGCTCCCATTGCTGCCAAGAGGGTCCAGAGGCGAACCCAATTAACTAGATAGAGCTGGTTGCTGAGGATTGCAGAAGACTCCAGGACTTGCGAGGAGCCGTCTCAGGCTGGGTTTCCCCACCCTCCTATAAATACCCCCCACTCCTTCTCTCCAAAGCGCAGGGGCAGAAGGAATCCCTTTCCCCACAGAAGCTCCCCGCAGGAGGCAAGCAGGAGGGAAGAAAAACAGCGCTTTTAAAGGAAGCTAGTTAGAAAGAGTTCCCTCCGCGAATTCCATCTCCTTCAGAGCGAATGTCTTCCTTCTCCTTTTGAAACAGATCCCCGGTAGGCAAGCGATAGCCTTTCTATCCGCACAACAAGCTGCTCTCGGGAAATCAGCACTAGAAACTTCGCCCGGCGGTTGAAGCCTCCTCCCCCCCACTCGCCACCCCCGAGAGACCCTCTTCCCAAGGCTGGCTGACTGGATCGCCTTTTCTGTGGTTCCTCTTTCTAGGGCAACTTGGCAAGCCTTTTCTCGAAGAGGGCTTCTGGTGTAGGTCCTTGGCATCGCCTCCAGTGATTATCCCGAGGAAGAGCCCTCATCTTTCCCTCCAGAGGTACCCCAATATAGCGACCCTCCCCATCTGTGGGACACCCCTAACCCTTGAGACTTCAAACCGCTCGTCGAGATGAATTACCTCCGCAGGCGACTCTCCGACAGCAACTTCATGGCCAACCTGCCCAATGGCTACATGACCGACCTCCAGCGCCCTCAGCCGCCGCCGCCGCCGCCCAGCGCCACCTCTCCATCGCCGGGCAGCATCTCCCAGCTGAAAGGCCACCGGCGGCCCCCAGCCCTGGAGCCGGAGGCGGCGGTGGCGGCGGCGGCGGCGCCGGGGGTTTTTTCTCGTCGCTGTCCAATGCGGTGAAGCAGACGACCGCGGCTGCAGCAGCCACCTTCAGCGAGCAAGTCGGCGGGGTGGCTGGCTCTGCAACATCGTCGGGACGCAGCAAAGTACTACTGGTAGTCGACGAGCCAGGGACGGACTGGTAAGGACCTGAGAAAGGGAGAAGGACATCTATCCATCCATGCTTAGCTTTCCTTCTTTCCTTCTTTCCTTCCTTCCTTCCTTCTTTCATTCCCTCCCTCCCTCCCTTGTAGGTTTTCCCATTCAGATTCAAATGAACTGTGAGTTATTAGATAGGGGAACGGGCAAAGTGGGATTTCCAAATTATTTCATATTGAACTTCTTCACATAAAGAAAGGTGGGGATAGTGTAAGGAGAGGGAAATGGGGAACGAGCCTCCTTTGTTTCACCCCTGATCCAGTTATAGGATCTCATAGGTTCTTTTTGACTGGGGCCTGTTTCCTCACTAGTTACGTAAATTTGCTTCTAGGATAACCCAGCGATGTTGAAGCAATATGCAACATTTTCCCATTACTATTGTCTCAGCAAAATAATGGCTCAGTGGTGCTGGAAGAAGCAATCAGTTGTTAGTGAGAAAGGCTGCAGTGGATGGGATGATGTAGTCTTATATCCTACTCCCAATCCCTTGACACCCTTTAGTGGGGCATCATCCATTGATATTTTTGCCTCTTTTTTCACTTTTACTTCAGCCCATTATCTTTGTGGACTTACTCTCAGTTCTTTATTTGCTCCGTAATTGTCGTAGCCACCTGTCATTTCTTCCATCGAGGTATTCTTCTGCTGAAGCTATATATTGGCAAAACTGGATTTCTGTCTGTTCCATGTCTGAGCAACAACCAAGTATCTGTAACCTTTGGGCATGAGAGAAATACAAAGAACAAGACGAGAGGGTGTTAGGGTGAGATTCACTGGAGATACACTTGGGTGTTGCACTAGTCTAGTCCTGTTCAAGGACCACTGCTGTTCAGTTAGTCCCAATAAGGAAATGCAGAGTGACAAGAAAGGGAGAGAACACTTCCTGTGAAAAAATTTGCAATGCAGTATTTACAAGATGTGAAAAGGGAAGTGCCGCTTTCAAGGGTGCGAAATAGCAGTTTGGGAATTCAGAGGGCTTCCAAAAATACCATCTTTTGTATCATAGACCTACCCAGTTTGGAGCTGGATTGTGAAAATGCCAGCTGCCCGTTTGGCAGTTCTCCTACCCTGCACATTGAATTGTCTGTCCCTCTTTCCTTTGAGTTCCACTTGAAGAGTTAGGGTGGCTTTAATAATTAACTAGAAGATTCAGGGATTTGATCTGGGCAATCTCTTCACCACCACTTCATGAAAGATTAAGGAAGAGCATCTGACATTTTTCTGTAGCTTATTGGTGGAGCCACTTGACTTCGTTTCCCCCCCCCACCCAAAGATGTTTGAGGAGGATGGCAATTTGCCTAGCCTGTGATCAGAATTATTCAAATGATTACACAGTGTGGTCTAATTTTAACTGAAACATATTCAGAGACTCTCAGATCTCCTAATAACAAGCACATATCCCTGTCTGATGTATATCTAACAGTCATTCTAGTATCTTTCTCTTATCCTATCATGCCTTACATTGGTTTTCCATCATTGGGTTTCAGATCTCCTGGTAATTCTTCCAGAGCCCACATTTCTCTTTCCTTCCATCCTTTTTTTCAGCCTTGCAAGTTATTTAGCTGTGGACCCATTCTGGCTGGCACATTCACTGGTTCATAGACCTTCACATCCCAAAAGTCAACACAGAGAATTTACATCTATCTGTGGCCTGTTAGCAGTAGAGTTATGGTCTACTAATAAAGAAATGCAGGCCTTGAGATATCAGTCTGTTTTTGATTCAAGATCTTTCACAAAGTATACATCCAGTCTGGATATAAATTTAGAATGGATGTGATCTATGACATGTAGTTTAATCAACCGGAAGATGAATTAAATCTCTCCTTAGTGAGTCACCTTACGGAATTCTGCTTGAGTTTTCTATTCTGCTTCCTTGGTTTCTGGTATTTGGTGCAGCCTTTTTAGTCCAGGAAATGAAGAAGCATGACTTCTCCAAAAGGGGTATCAATATAAGAATGGATTGTTAATTAAGTACACACAAAGGCACTTTAAAGAGTTAAATATATACAGTAAAGGCAAAAATCAAGGGTTAATATAACATAGCAATACTAATTTATATAATCCTATGGTCTTTTTTCATATACTGAGAATCAACACAAATAGTTTAAGTGATAAATTGTAAAATCAGTCCCTATCAGATGATTCCCAAGACCCAGCAGGGAGACTGAAATCTCATGGCTTCCTGATGATGTATAGAGGCCAGTTTATGTGACTGAAGTATGGATTGTGGGTGAATCAGCATTGAGAAGGAATGGATCAATACCCTATTTCATCACTGCTGAATGATAAATTTCTATAGGCTGGCAAGGCCAGGCATCCACCAAGGAAGAGTTTTGTTTTTTGTCCAACTATTTACAAAGTCTGCACTACTATTACTATTAATCTTCTCATCACTCCTTATCACCCATCCCCTCCCACTTGTGACTGTATGACTGTAACTTTGTCGCTTGTATCCTTACGATTTATATGGACTGTTTTCTAGTATGATTTGATTGCTTATTGTACCCTATGACTATTATTAAGTGTTGTACCTTATGATTCTTGATGAATGTATCTTTTCTTTTATGTATACAGAGAGCATTTGCACCAAGACAAATTCCTTGTGTGTCCAATCACACTTGGCCAATAAAAGAATTCTAATTCTTAAAAAACTCTTTTACACTTTTTGAGAAATTTGTGATACTGACCATTGTTAGCAAGCAGATAGACAATTCTATCTACTCTCCACCTGGAGAACATGGATGCAGAATTTATGATCCACACTGGAAGACCAACCAAGATTTCCTTTAATGCCTTTGGATGATTTGAGACATGAACAAGGAGAATTTATGGAGGAAAGCCACCTTTCCTCAACCTGAAGGGCTCACTCTGGCCTATTCCTTCTAGATTGCCCAGCCTTCCATTTTCATGGTAGCCTCCAATGGTAGCACGTGCTCTGTTGCTGCTGGTGGACATGTTGCCTGTTCATAATGTTTATGGATTGTTTATCTTTCAAGAGCTCTGAAGTAAGTAATCTGTTATGGATGGAGCTGGTCCATATTTCATGTGTGCAAAAGCTGACTAGGTTGCCAGACAAATTTCAGCAGTCCTTCACTTTCAAGGTCTTCAAGAAAAAGAGGAATGTTGCCCCAAACAAGAATATGCACAATCAGAGGCTGCTTGGTAGGAATATTGTGAGCAAATCTCAAAGTAAAATTGCTGAGAAGTATATTAAGAGGCAGGATTAAACCTTGGCCGTTAGGAATCCATCATTTCTCTCTCTAACTAGAAGATTTAGTTTAAATAGTGTTTAGCAAGATTGAGAAATAGAATCATGGGCTGGATTTCATATATGTATAAGAACTGGATTATCAAGGAGGAGAGAAATTTGAAGCCAAAACAATGGGGTTCTTGCTTACTTATGCTTTTCCAAATAGAAAACAACCTTGAATTTAAGATGACCTTTTCAATAGAAGCATATATCGGAAAAACCTGTCTGCTCTATTTTTATATTCTTAGCATACCTAAACGGATCATAGTATTTTAAAAGTAAAATATGTATCCCTCTATTCTAAAGATAAATTATTTGAGGGGTTGGGAATTGAGATATCCTTTCAGGTGAATTTAGTACTTGCATATCTACTTCATAGGAAATGCAAGGCTACACATGAGGACAATTTGATAGTCAAGCAATATTTGTCCAATATCTTTAACCTGGACAAACGGCTACCATAAATCTAAAGGCTGTTTAGTTGGTATTGAAAAGGAGAAATCATTAGCCTCCAAATACAGTCATAGGGATTGCAAGGGAGAAACCATCTTCCAGGTTTGGTGAACTTTCAGGAGAAGCTAGGCTTGCAAAGCCCCTCAACTCTCAAGAAGCAGAATTTCAGCCAGCTCCTTGTCCTAGAAATGCCCTCATATGGGAGGAAGGGTCATCTGCTGAAATCCTGCCTCCCATGAAAGCTCTCCAGCTTGGTGCTGGAACCAGCTTGTTTTCCACATGGGTTTTTGCATAGTCATTGCTGGAGCCTGGTCTCCTAATAGCAAGAGGGCACTACTCTCTGGAGAGAAAAAAAAAGATGACCAGCAGTCTGTTGGCCAATCACGCTGCTGGCTATTCCTATTATTATTATCATTATCATTATTATTATTATTGATCTAATGGGATTTGTAATAAAAAGTTACAGTCTGTATTTTCCATTCCATTTGGAATGCTCCCATCTAGCTGTCATGCCACCAGCATCAATTTTGTGCCATCGTACTATGTTACACCAAAAGAAAGTGAAGAATTTCCCCCACCATTAAAGAGTAATAGATATACTCCAGGAAGCGGGAGAGGTCTGTAAGCCCCCAAATGTTGCTAATTACTATTATAGCATTGATTTTTGGAGATTTAAACCAGCTATTAGGGTATTGGACAGCCATTTATCTTTATTCTCTAGACTATTAGCTCCAGAATGTCACTAGGCATGATCAGTCCCCTAAGGACTGTTTGCAGGATTATCTTCTTTTTATTCGTTAAATTCTTTTACTTACTATATTTTCCTTTATCCGAGGGACATAATATGACATTTTATCCTTCTGAACATCCTGCTTGATCAGCCACTGAGCTTCATGGCTGAGGGCTGATTGGAACCCTGGTCTCTAGGATTCTGGTTCCATTGGATGCAATATGGCTGCAGTGCATCCACTTTAATGTTGGTTTCCATAGAAAGGGCATAACGCCCCCAGAACACCACCAAAGCATCCGCCATCTGTATATAGATGACCTCCAGAGAAATAAGAAATAATAATTCTTAGGAAACTGGAAACCTTGGAAGAAGTGATGTGACCATGATTGCATCAATTTTTTGTTTCAGTTCATGCTTTTTTAGGACAGTGCATTCACTTATTTCAGTGTATCCTCCATGGAACTCAAGCTTCTTCTTCTCTTTGATGCTCACAACAACCTTGTGATGTAAATTAACCCGAGAGAATGACTGGTTGCCAACTGGACGTCATTGCTTAATGGGAATTAAAATCTGCAGTGACCCAGACCAGCAGTAGGCAATGCATCGTATTGATTTCGCTTGTCCTGTTTGAGTGTTGGGCTTTTGTGCATCTTCCTTTGCCTGTGCAATAGTCAGGAGACAAAGAAAAATCAGAACTCAGCGTTCTCTGAAGAAACAAGCTAATCTTGAGCGTCAGAACTGCAGAATATAGAGGTCTGGCATGATTGAACGTTTCTAGGCTAAATATCAGAGAAGATAAATATAGCCCGATTTTTTTTTAAAAAATTACATTTATATGCCGCCCTTCTCCGAAGACTCAGGGTGGCTTACAATTTTTGGAGCACAACCCAATGCGCTCAGCAATAGCCTTCATTCCATTGTATATGCCTGCTTATTACTAAGCGGCATTTTTACAAGGTCAGCTAATTGCCCCCAACAATCTTGGGTCCTCAATTTACCTACCCCGAGAGGATGGAAGGCTGAGTCAACCTTGAGCCTGGTGGGATTCGAGCCTACAGTAATTGTAGACAGCTGGATCTTAAGAGCAGGCATTTAACAGCCTGAGCCACCAAAGCTCTTCTAGGCCTCCTACTTTTTTGTGAGGAAGTATTCATTGTTTTTTTTAATGTTGCCTATAAGGAACACTGCATGAGCCTCCCACCTGTCTCAGCAATTTCTCACTCTTGAGAACAAGCTACCTTCTCACTCCTGAGAACCTTTACCCACCTGTTTTGCAGTGCTTTGATATAATATTGAGAAATGAAACATTTCTAGGTTGCAGTTCTGAGAGCTCAGTCTTATTGGTTAGTATATTGTTGTTAAGGCGAATTATCAATAGTGAGTAGCAAGGAGATACACAACCTCTATGTTTGGTTCCATGTAGTGGTTATCTGGGTACTTGTTTCCCTGATTTTTTAAAATGTATATGCAGCTCATAGCAATATACTCATTTTACTAATGTATGGGTCCACATATCACAAGATAAAGTATAGGCTATAACGTATTATATGAACAGATCATTGCCTGAACCCACAATGTGTTTTATATACCTTAGTTTATGGTGTTCCTCACTATGTGATACTATTCAGTTATAGCCTATTCAGTAAACCAAACAAACCTGGGCATAGCCCAGGACTATCAGAGCTAAGACTTCCCACTAGATAAAAGATAAACAACAGTTTAAAACAAAAGAGGAGGGGGAAGAGTATGTTGATAACCACACAATAGTAAGAAGAGTACAAATATTATCTCTATATTTTCTTTTCTTCTTTCTTATCTTTCCTTTGATTCTTTATATTTGTTATTGTATTTTAAAAATTCTAATAGAAATACAACTTAAAATAAAACATTGAAATTGCTGCTGGCACCATGGAATGGTGATTTAGATTTTTCCAATCCAGATCCAATAGGCTTAACATTTGTTTTCCTTTTTGACTGATGTGTAGGTCCTACCTTGGCACTTTACATTCAATGATATTGTAAACCATGGCGGACTTTTTCCCAATCTGGTGCCCTCAAGACATGGTGGACTTCCACTGCAATCATTCTTAGTCAGAAAGATCTTGGAAACTGAGACTTGAGCTACATTTGGATAGCACTATCCTGGGCTCAAGAAGAATTTGCACAAGTGTTACAGTTGTATATCAATTGAATATAGAGTCCGATCAAAGTTGAGCAATAAAATCTTGATTTTGACTGGAGCTACTCAAATCTCAACATCTTTTAAACAAGTCTCTTAAAGGTGAAACACCATTCCTGGCCATAACAGATGGAGTGGACAAGGGAGGAGATTTAACCAACTGCCCTTAATATTTGGTTTTCTATCTAGATCTAATTCTTTACAGTACTCCTTCCATGTTAACATATACCCATCTATAAAACTGCAATACATTTGATTTCAATGATTATGCTTTGAGATATGTATGTATCTGAGGGGGAATGTATGCTGCTCTACATAGTCCTCTTCCTCCTCTTTAATCTCATTATGATATAGACCCCTCCCCCTATTTTTTCTTTAGTTCCACCCCTGCACCTTCTGTTTTTATAGTTAGATCAAGATCCAAAGCTTTGTCATCCAAGCACACCATGTGCTTGGCACGGCAATTGCCATCCAGATAATCTGAGCAGAGAGATACCAAGTCCTGGGCGACTGAAGGAAAGTTCTTAAAGATATTATTCCCCTCACCTCCAGACACCAGAGGAGACATCTTCCTATGACAGTGGTGGCTAACCTTTTTGGGCTCATGTGCCAAAAATTGTGTGTGTGCTTGCACACTTGCGCTCATGTGCCAGCACCCAGAAGGCAATGTGCACCCCCCATGCCCCCTACGCATACGTGCACAATCCCCACCCACCCACCCTCTTACCTGCACTGCACCTCACAGCTGATTTTCGGCCAGTTTGAGGCCTTTGAGGCTTCTGCAGGCTTTTCAGGCCAAAAACTAGGCCCGTTTTGTCACTTCCAATATTTCCGGAAAAACAGGAAGTGATGAAATGGGCCTAGTTTTCGTCCTGAAAAGCCTGCAGAAGCCTTCCTCAAGCCTCTGGGAGGCTGAAGAAGGCCTCAAACCGGCTGAAAATCAGCTGTGAGGTATGCGCATGCGCAGTGAGGTAAGTTTGCCTGCGGCTCGCATGCCGGCACAAATCGCTCTGCGTGCCACCTGTGGCACGCATACCATAGGTTTGCCATCACAGTCCTATGAGATTCGGGAGATGGGACATGGAAAAACACAAACATATATGTAGGGCAGATTATCCTATGATTTACAATATATTATTTTTCTAGCATGTGTGTATGTGTGAATCTCAGAAAGTGCTACTACAATTCAGATAGTTACAGTAGGCTATATGAATTTGTAAATAAATAGCAAGTTGCAACACCTAGATATGTATGGATGATAAAAAAAAGTTAAGTCGTGCTGGACCTGGTTTATACTTGAAAGGGAGACCCAGGTCTGTAAATTAGATTGAAAAGTATTTTTTTAAAGTCTTGGAAAAAGCAATGGTAAACCACTTCTGTACTATTGCCAGGAAAACTAAATGGATATGTCTATGCAGTAACCAGAAACTGAATTCAGTTTTTTTGAGATTTTCTCTTTTCTTCTCTCTCCATAGTGACTCCAAGGTCTGATAGTTAACTGATTTTGTCATTTTTTTATGGCTTGGCAGTGCTTTGGAAATAATTTGAAAAAGGTTATTTGGAGCATAGCCATGAAATCCTAGGAAAAGACACAGCTGCTTTGAAGAGTTGCAGACATGTTTGTGTCTCCATCTGCTTCACAGCACTCTTCTGGAATCAAATGACACAACCCCAATTTTTCTTAACCCACAGAATTCACCCTCTCAAAAGTAGAATCGTGAGATTGCACTGGGATAGATTTTCATTAACGGATGAGACCAAAGACATCAACAGGAATGAGATATGATAATGAAATGGAACCTCTGTGTCAGAATTTTCTGCTGCTAGGTTCACAATATATTTACAGACACAAAACCCACCCCCCGAAAGTTAACTTATTGCCTTTGAATCCTGCTTTTGAGGCTTCCCAAATAATATTCTTGGTTGCTATTGGGAGACAAAGATATTGGTCCAGGTGGAGCTTTAGACTGAGTATATCTAATATTCTTATGTTCTCAATCAATTCTAATAAGATACTATATTAATTAAAAACATTGTATTAAATTGGGAAAGGGTGACTACACAAACACTTTATTAAAAAGTCCTTGGTAAAGTAATAGAATGCACTTTCATGATGTGGCTTTTTCTTACATGACGTTCTTAAGCCTCTGAGACTGGCATGTGCCAGACAGATCCAGATGTTCCCAGATGCATCTCCAGGTTTCTGGCAAGTGGAAACCACCAAAAGCTTGCAGTCAGCTCTTGGTTAGATTGCAGATGGCAGACTGATGATAACGGGGCTGCTGAATGGAGCTACAAATGAGCCATGGTGGCACAGTGGTTAGAGTGCAGTTCTGCAGGCTACTTCTGCTGCCTGCCGGCTGCCTGCAATCTGGCAGTTCAAATCCCATCAGGCTCAAGGTTGACTCAGTCTTCCCTCCTTCTGAAGTGGGTAAAATGAGGACCCAGATTGTTGGGTCTGTAAACTGCTTAGAGAGGGCTGTAAAGCACTGTAAAGCGGTATATAAGTATAAATGCTATTGCTACAAAGGGATTCTCTTTTGAAGGGACATGACCTGCTTGAAGCAGAGGACAGTTGAGATGAGAAAAGGGAGCAGCTGAGCCTTGGCACCGTCATGCCCTCCCAGGTTTTACTCAATACTTCTCCCTCCTCCCCACCCCTGACTGCTTGCTGGGAAAGGGGAGGCTCTTCCGCAAAGAAGCCGGTGCTTTAGGAGGGTTGAGCCACAGGGAGCAGAACCGCTGGCATTTCTCACAGGATCCCTGCTGGGGATGATATGTTAGGATGCAGAGGTGGTTGTTTCCCAGCAGGCCAAGATGGAGGGTGTCAATGCCTGGGAGGCTGCACAGCCCTAAGGAAGGTAAATTGTGGCTTTGCTTTCCTCCCCTGCTGTGTCTCCTTGGTAGGTGATCCTGACTAAGGGATGATCAAAAGGCTGCCTTGTAGGCCTTGCCATCTCCCACAACCTTCCCTAGCACGTTGTCCGGAGCAGAGCTTTCAGGCTTTGCTTGAACCATATGATCCTGTTGCCCCCTCCTCTAATTCTTGTCTAAAGTACAGAGATACAACTTCTTGTTATCCTTTATCCCTGGCTCCGCTAAAGACTTCAAATCTCATTGCTTTGAATGGCTAGATGGCCTTTGGCTTCCGGGCAGAGTTGCCCACTTTTCTGGGAATTTCCCCAGTATGCTTAGATGTTATTCTTTCAGCCCCTTGCTAGATAGGATTATGCCTCCTTGGAAGTGTTGTTGCAGCTGTACAAGTAGCCCTCAACTTACAACAGTTCATTTATTCAGCGCCCGTTCAAAATTACAACAGCACTGGAAAAAATGACTTACGGCCATTTTTCACACTTAAGGTGGTTGCAGTATCCCCACTGTCATGTGATCAAAATTCAGACACTTGGCCCCTGACTCATATTTATGACGGTTGCAGGGTCCCAGGGTCATGTGATCACCCCTTGTGACTTTCTTACAAAGCAAAGTCAATGGGGAAGCCAGATTCACTTAACAACCGGGTTACTAACTTAACCACTGCACATAACAACTGTGGCACAAAATGGGGCAAATTATAAAATGGGGCAAAATTCACTTAACAAATATTTCACTTAGCAACAAAAAATTTGGGGCTCCATTGTGGTCATAAGTTGAAGACTACTTGTATTCACACATATGACAAGCCGCAAATCCAAGGTATCACAGGGAAGTCCAGAGGCTACCTGACACATACTTTAGTTTAGTTTAGTTTAGTTTATTGTCATTGCCGCTTAGTAATAAGCAGGCATATACAATGGAATGAAGGCTATTGCTGAGCACACTGGGTTGTATCCCAAAATTGTAAGTCAGCCCTGAGTCTTCGGAGAAGGGCGGCATATAAATGTAATTAAAAAAAAAAATTGCACCTCATACAACGAAATCAAACACCATCTTCAGTGCACATCATGACCATGAAAATAAACACAAACACACATCCTTCACCCTACACACATTAAACCAGAAACCCCAACACCACACCAACACTGCACTATACAGCAGAATTCAAAAGAGCTACTGTCCTGGGATAGAAGTTGTTTTTCAGCCTATTTGTCCTTGTTTTTATTATTCTGTACTATCTGCTAGATGGTAATAGTTAAAAAAAAGGGTTCCCAGGATGAGATGGATCTTTGAGAATGTTTGAACTTTCTTAAGGCAACGGGAGCTATAAAGCTCTTCCAAAGAAGGGAGAGGGCAACCAATGATCTTCTGGGCAATGACATTAGCCCTCTGGAGTGCTTCCCTATCTGCCTCTGTGCAATTGGCAAACCATATAGAGGTGCAGTAAGTTAAAATGCTCTCTATGGTGCAGTGGTAGAAGGTCACCAGCAGTTTTTCATTCAATTGTTGTTTTCTGAGAAGTCTCAGGTAGTATAATCTCTGCTGGGCCCTTTGGACCAGGGCTGCAATGTGGGCACCCCAGGTCAGGTCCTATTTTAGGGTAACACCCAGAAACTTAAAACTGGCCACTTGCTCCACTCGGTCTCCATTGATAAGCAAGGGCTGGATGTCTGATCTGCTCCTTCTATAATCCACTATAAGCTCCTTGGACTTATTGGTGTTGAGGACCAAGTTATTGTCTCCACATCATGAAAGCAACTGGTCCACTTCATCTCATATACTTCTTGTTTTTTGTGCTTATTAAAGACATCCCGTGTTTTAGAATGTCAATCCTGGTTAAATTTCTCTCTCTAATTTCTCAACTTGGGTGAACATTGGTAAGATTTGGTCATTCTGCAGCTGCTTTCCCTGGCCTTGTCATTACTGGATCTTTTTGGACACAAAGCCCCACAATGCAGTCCATGGGCTGTGTTGATGAGGTTCAAATTGTAGAGGAGGCAGCCCAGAACCTCTGGAGCCTTAGTAAGACCACACCTAGAGTACTGCATCCAGTTTTGTTCACCACATTATAAAAAAGATGTTGAAACTCTAGAAAAAGTACAGAGAAGAGCAACCAGGATGATTAGGGGACTGGAGACTAAAACATATGAAGAACGGTTACAGGAACTGGGCTTGGCTAGTCTAGTGAAGAGAAGGACCAGGGGAGACATGATAGCAGTGTTCCAATGTTTGA
Organism: Naja naja; assembly: GCA_009733165.1. Taxonomy (NCBI): domain Eukaryota; kingdom Metazoa; phylum Chordata; class Lepidosauria; order Squamata; family Elapidae; genus Naja; species Naja naja. The sequence goes on from CM019149.1 coordinate 177,561,825, forward strand.
GGGGCCACCACAGAGAGGAGGGGGTCAAGCTATTTTCTAAAGCACCCAAAGGCCAGACAAGGAATAATGGATGGAAACTGAACAAGGAGAGATTTAACCTGGAAATAAGGAGAAACTTTCTGACAGTGAGAACAATCAACCCATGGAACAGCTTGCCCTCAGAAGTTGTGGGAGTTTCATCACTTGAGACTTTCAAGAAGAGATTGGACTGCCATTTGTCAGAAATGGTGTAGGGTCTCCTGCTTGGGCAGTGGGGTTGGACTAGATGATCTACAAGGTCCCTTCCAACTCTGATTATCTGTCTGTTAAATCTGTTAAATCTGAGTTGCTCAGGCCTAGGAAAGCTGCTTTATAGCATTTCATTCCCTATCCAAAGTGTCTCTCGCCTGACATTAACAAAGCCATCCTATGCGTATCTACTCAGCTGATACTCCTTTTCAGATCTAGTAAGGCAGAGATAATATAGAATAGGCCTACAAATACATACCTGAGAATAAATATATCCTGGAAAAGAATGGAGCTGATTTAGGAAGGATTCATTCTGGAAAGTTCTATTGAAACGGGGGAAATGCCTTCTGTTTTTAGTGCACCGGCCTGCAAATAGTACATGAAAAAAAATAGAGGTTGTTTTTCTCACAACACCTGTATTAAGTCTATTTTGAACAACTGACAACATATTGTGTAGGACACTTGTGCTTATTCCCTCCTAGAGCGGTGCCAAACTCTACTCCCTCCCCCATGGCTTTAAAATCATTTCAAGAGAAGCTATTCCAGGCAAAATGAATACTGCAAGCAGAGTCTTTGATAATAGGCATGTCAGAAGACTAGTAGTGGGACTAGGTGGCCAGAGAAAACATACGTGATCATGCAAATAGATATAACAAGCACATTTCTATTTCCATTTGCACGTTGTCAGATATTTTGGCAACTTGCTGGCATTCCTTTCAGCATATATGCTGATATACAGTACACTGGATCTCTCTGCATCAGATATGTGGCTGTTCTCCTGTTTTAGACTAACTAGGCTGTATTCAAAAGTGATCTCACATGTAAAATACTTCTTTATATTGACTCGTTATTCCAAAGCAACATAGCAATAGCAATAGCACTTAGACTTACATACCACTTTATAGTGCTTTACAGCCCAAGTGGTTTACAGAGTTGGCATATTGCCCGCCAAAATCTGGGTCCTCATTTTACCCACCTCGGAAGGATGGAAGGCTGAGTCAACCTTGAGCCCGGTGGGATTCAAAATATTGAAGAAATCCTTTTGATCTGAGAAAGTAATCAGAAGGTCCCAAGACTCAAGGACGAAGACATCTTTGGAGCAATTTCTCCATGTCCTCTTTGCAAGTTCTTAATGGAGGTGCCTTTTTCGGGGTGGGTGGATGGGTGGGGATAGTCTAAAAGTCTATTTCCATTTTATTGGCCTGGAAGGTTGCTTCCATAGCCTATCCCTGTGCAATTCCAGCTAGGGCTGACCCAGAAGGAGTTTGTTGCAGTGTTTTGGCGCATACATTATTTCATATCCAGCATTGCATCAGGAAGCGCTTTAGAAATGCAGCAATCCTACAGGTGTGGTCACAGTGGTGGATGCATTTATGATTGGTCTGCAGCAGGCAGGGAAGAATTAACACTGCTTTTTGGTCAGGATCAATTTTAAGCTTACCAGGGTATTTTTGAAAGCAGGTAGCAGTGACACAGGAAAGACAGGAAAAGTGTGGTTGGTAGAATGATCATTATATACATCCATGTATCTATCTATTTATCTATCATCATTTGTTGTATTATAGTTAGTGGGGGAGGGAGGGAAATCTTCTAAAACAGCCTTCCTCAATTGCTTCCTCCAGATGTACTGAGACTACAGCTCACAACACTGGGGATTGTAGTTCCAAAATTTTTAGAGGAGTCAGGTTGCATATGTATTAGCTTTGTTCCAAATCTATGATTAAGTTCCATCCAGATAGGCAACCACATTTATATTTAAAAACTTCTAGTGTTTGTTTGGTTTCAGGAGGTGGAACCTAAGAGAACATTTGCAAAAACAGAACAAAGAATTGAAGGTTATTTGGCTATGCTAGACATTACCTGTCTGAACTTGGTGGCAGAGTGAAGGAGATGCACAGAACAGTAGAAGGAAACACTAGTAATACTTCTGCAGTCGTTCTATTGGTTTGCTATTAATCCAGCCTGCCTGTATTTATAAGGCCTTTGGGGGAGGATTGCCAGATGCAGGGAATAGCTGCCTTTGTATGTGATGTAGCCTAATGTCTGATGCAGCTGTGCATTAAATGGCACATTCAATAAAGTGGACTCTACCATAGAGGGATTAAAAGCGAGGGGAGGATCACTGTGGAGCAATGCTATTCTCCCTGATACACGCATATCTCCAGCCACAATTACTGGAATCAAATCAATTGCAATTTCATAAATGGGGATGAATTAATGTGAAAGGCCTATTGCAAATGAGTTCTTAGATCTAGACAGGAAATCAAATATCAAATGAAGTAGGTCAAAACTCCCTCTACCATCTTCTCCATGTAGTATGACTAGAAACGGTGCCCCATATAGTAGAGATTTACGAATGTGAAGTAATTAAAAAGACATTGAGGATCGAGAAGCTCCTGTTAAAACCAGGCGCTAAAGTGAATACCCTATTTAAAAAGGATTGAGACATTTATGCTCGTTTTTCTTGAGCCCAACCTGTCCAAATGTACAGATTTTGGTTCTCCCAAATCCTAATCCCTGTGAGCTGAGACCTTTTCTGGTTAGGAATGATTGCAGTAGAAGTCTACCAGACTGGGGAGAAGTTCATCAGGGCCTACAATATTTGTGAAAATAAAATAGCAGGGAAGAACAAATATTAATGCTACTGGAGCTGGACTGCAAAAGCCTGGAGGATTACTAGATGCCAGTAGCAATGTCAACTTTCATTTACTTTTTTGCAGTTATATAGTAGGAGCCTCCATTTTTGTACCTCCAGTTCTGATAGCATAGTTCTATACTCAAGTTTATCTAACTGGGGTTCATTCAACAATATGTACCTTTACACAATCAAGAATAGTTTACTAAACACAATGTGAGTTTATACTATGATCTGTTCCTACAGTACTTTATTAACAGATTAACAGAGTTGGAAGGGACCTTGTAGGTCATCTAGTCCAACCCCCTACCCAAGCAGAAGACCCTACACCATTTCTGACAAATGGCAGTCCAGTCTCTTCTTGAAAGCTTCCAGTGATGCAGCTCTCATGACTTCTGAAGGCAAGCTGAAGGCATTGGTTGATTGTTCTCACTGTCAGAAAGTTTCTCCTTATTTCCAGGTTAAATCTCTCCTTGTTCAGTTTCTATCCATTATTCCTTGTTTGGCCTTCAGGTGCTTTGGAGAATAGCTTGACCCCTTCCTCTCTGTGGCAGCCCCTCAAATATTGGAACACTGTTATCATGTCTCCCCTGGTCCTTCTCTTCCCTAGATTAGCCATGCCCAGTTCCTGCAACTGTTCATTGTATGTTTTAGCCTCCAGCCCCCAAACATCCTGGTTGCTCTTCTCTGCAATTTTTCTAGAGTCTCAACATCTTTTTTATAGTTTGGTGACCAAAACTGGATTCAGCATTCTAGGTGTGGTCTTACTAAGGCTTTATAGAGTGATATTAGTACGTCCCTTGAACTTGATTGTAACCCTCTGTTAATGCAATTTAGGATTGCATTGGCTTTTTTGGCTGCTGACGCACACTATTGACTCATATTTAATTGATTGTCCAATTATAGCATATTTATGATGAGTAGACAGAGCCATGAGTTTACTGCTTCAAGCTGCTGGGGAAGATGGTTTGCCGTTTTGGAACACATCATAGGAACAGCAGCAAATGGCATATAAAAGCAAATAAGCAGCAATAAAGCAAATGGCATGTTAAGATCTAGCTCAATCTGTACCCTCCTGACTTAATTTTCTATTCACTGGTCATTACTTATTTAAAGCAATCTTAAAATACAATCCATCATCTTTTGTAACATTAAATGATATGTCCCATTCGATGCTATCTTCAGATTTTTTTTACCATCGCTGCAGGTTACACAGAAAGACTCAGTTTTTTGCAAGCTGTGATTAAAATATGTATCCCTATGAGCGTTTGGCATATTCTGAGTCTGAAAATGTTTAAGATGATTAGGTTACATTGTAATGCTGATTTCTGAAGCTTTCAGGAAATATTGGGATCTCTACTTTATGAAAGAAGAATACTTTCAAATCAGATGATTATTTTTAGCAGTATTCTCCTGAGTAGGGATTCCACCTGGAGTAACCCTTAAGAATTATATTAGGAAGGGATTCTCGATGTGTATATTTATTGATTGATTAGCCCTTGGGCCATATCAAAGTGCAGAGTTCCAGAAACAAATTATTACTGAAATTTGATAAAAGCAATTTAAAATGGAATTGGATAAAATACAATTTAAAATGAAACTGGAATAAAATACAATCTAAGATGAAAATAGAATAAAATACAATAATTTAAGATATAGATAAAATATGATAAAAATATATTTTGATGTCATCCCTACAATCTACCCCAATCAGTCCCACATATGCCGATCTCAATCAAACCATTTTGCTTAAGTACTGTGCTGTGTTAAATGTTATTTTCAGATTCTGGCCACACATAAGTTGTTTTGATATGGGGGTCCCAATGGATCATTTGTTTGGTATATAGATCGAGGTACCTGTCTCAATTTCAAATTTAAATTGTATTTTATCCAATTCCATTTTAAATTGCTTTTATCAAATTTCAGTAATAATTTATTTCTGGAACTCTGCACTTTGATATGACCCAAGGGCTAATCTCTCTCTCCCTACCTATCTCCCTATCTATCTAATCTATCTCCCTATCTCCCAATCTATATCTATCTATCTATCTATCTATCTATCTATCTATCTATCTATCTATCTAATATATATACAGGTAGTCCTCGACTTATGACCACAATTGTGCCCAAAATTTCTGTTGCTAAGCAAGACAGTTGTTAAGTGAGTTTTGCTCCATTTTATGACTTTCTTGCCCCAGTTGTTAAGTGATTCTCTGCAGTTGTTAAGTTAGTAACACAGTTGTTCAGCAACTCTGGCTTCCCTGCTGACTTTGCTTATCAGAAGGTGGCAAAAGCTGATCACCTGTCCCCCTGGACACTGCAAGCATCATAAACAGTAACCAGTTGCCAAGCATCCAAATTTTAATCCTGTGACGACGGGGAATGCTGCAACGGTCATAAGTGTGAAAAAGGGTCATGAGTCGCTTTTTTCACTGTAACTTCCAGCGGTCACTAAATGAAGGACTACCTCTAATTGTCCCAAGGGAGATGCTGTTTCTATGGCAAGATCTGTTGCACTGTTGCTGGTTTTGGGGCTTCCAAAGTCACCTTGCCTCTCTCCCTCACAGCTGGAGAGAGGCCAAAGAACGGTGGGTTAATGTTGGATGTAACATCTGGAGAAAGCTCTAATGTTGAGAAAGTTGGAAGGAAAGAGAGCGACCATGATCAAGGTGGGTGGGCTCAGTTCCAGTGGCGATAAGCGCACCACTGGAACACCTGAAAGACCAGGTTTGGGATAGATCACCATGGAGAAAAATTTATCTACAGGTAGTCCTCGACTTACCACAACTGAGCCCCAAATTTTTGTTGCTAAGTGAAACATTTAAGTGATTTTTGCCCCATTTTATGACTTTATTTGCCACTGCTGTTAAGTGGGTCATTGCTATTGTTAAATTAGTAACATGGCTGTTAAGTGAATCTGGTTTCCCCATTGACTTTGTTATCAGAAGGTCCTCAAAAGAGATCCTATGACCCTAGGGCACTGCAACCATTGTAAAATGTGAGTCAGTTCCCAAGCATCTGAATTTTGATCCCGGGGATGTTACAATGGTCGTAAGTGTGAAAAACGGTCATAAGTCACTTTTTCCAGTGCCGTTGCACCTTTGAAAGGTCACTAAGTGAACTGTTGTAAATCCGGGACTACCTGTATATGGTTGCTGTGAGTTGACAACAACTTGATGGCACACAATCAGTCTTGTGTGTACTTTGTAAGATGAGGATTACTAAATGACATGGCACGTGGCACTAAAGGGATTTTAGAGCAGGGGTGTCAAACTTGCATCATCACAGAAGCGTCATGTGACGTAATGGGACTTTCCCCACCATTCGCTAAACCGGGCATGGGCATGGCCGGCGTGTTTGACAGCCCTGCTCTAGAGTCACATTTGGCTTTTGATTGGGGTGCCAGGAGCACACCTCAAGAGGAAACTCAGCCCAAGTAGCGGATGAGATCAAGAAAACCCTACACTCAAGTTAATTACTTCCCCATTTAATTAAAAGTAAATTAACTAAACACAGCTAACACGATTACTGATTACTCCCCGGTGTATTTAATGATTATACTGTATTAGTTATTAGACTGAAAATAAATATTTTCCTGGCAACATTTGGAGAGGCTGTGGGGACCATACTGAGCCTTAGGGCAGGGGCATATGTAGCCCTGAAACTGCAGGTTGTATACCTGTGATCCTAACCTCAGTCTCGCATTTCCTTAGTACCAAGTGAGATGCTGAGCCTTAAAAAGCGCCTGGAAGGCAACCACATCTTCTGATTAGTAACACATTCCTTCCTTCCCATTCTAAGCGCTGAGTGCAAAGAGTAATGGGCTCTTCACATGCTCAGAGGCGCTTCGGTGAAGGTTGAATTATGTTTAAAAAGACACCAGGTTTGAGCCTTGGATGAGATTAATTCTGGAGAGGGGGAGTCTGAGGTGGAGCCTGTGAGAATACAGAGATGTTATTTTTTCTTTTCAGAGGTCCAGCGCCGAGAAATGGTGCTGTGAGGGTACTTGATGCAGCATAAGAAAAGGCACTGTGTGGCAATTCAGGGTGTGTTGTTACTTTCTCCTTGGAGATGAAACATGGCGGTTTCACAGTGTGGTTATAGGGTTATAAGCAGGGGTGGGATTCAAATTTTTAACAACCGGTTCTGTGGGCATGGCTTAGGTTGTGGGCGTGGCTTAGTGGTCATGTTATTGGCGGGGTGTGGCCTACTCAATATCACTCAAATCGAGGCACGCATCTCCTTGTCTGGCCTCTCATGACTGTGGGGATGCTGCAACAGTCGTAAGTGTGAAAAATGGTCATAAGTCACTTTTTTCAGTGCCACTGTAACTTTGAATGGTCACTCCACACAAGCAAAGGAGGGGAAAAAAAACTCCAGAGACATTCCAGAGACAGGAAGTCTAGTCCTGCCAAGAATGTAATAAGGGTTAACGGAGAGGCAGTTTCTGTAAGCAACACCAGAATGTTTCCTTCCTGCCTTTCTTACAGGATTAGGCCAGTAATTTCTTCTAACAACCGGTTCTCTGAACTGCTTAGAATGTTAACAACCGGTTTAGCGAATAGGTGCGAAATGGTAGAATCCCATCCCTGGTTATAAGGTTATATCCAGGAGGTTATTAAAATACTGCTGTGAATGCTTGCACAGCTTTTCCTGGGGAGGCACCTGAAAAGCAGATTTTTTGTTTTACCTCAGGAGAAAGAAGAAAATACAGGTTGCTAAAACTTTAGCCTGCACTTCTGTCTTTAAAAAAATAAAGAAAATCTCAAGTTGCTGTTGCTTTGTAGCAGGAGAAGTGCTACTGCTCCTCTCTAATCTTTGCATTTCAAAGGAGATTTAGTGAGAGTGTTGAATGATTTAGTGGCAGTATCACTAGGAGCACTAAAGGCAACCTGCTTGAGAGGACCTAATCATCTATAGAAAAGGACCTGACATATGTTTACCTCAGTTCTGTATTTGCCAGACACGAAGTCTTCTCTGCAGTGAAGGCAGGCAAGACGGGTGCAGACTTGATGCACTGCGGAGACTGTTGCTTGCTTGTCGGGTAGACAAATAACGCGGAGCCACCAAGTCCTTTTGCAAAGCCTGCATGTTTGGCAGAACCAGTAAAGCTGCTTCTAGATGCTGCCTTTCAGGCTATAGGAGGCTCGCACGTTTGAAGTCGCCCGGAATTAAAACAAAAGCAAGCTTCTGCATGTGGAAAGCCCTTGTCTCATCTCCTGACATACTTACAGTATCTGGGGCTTGCTGACTAGTGTACAATGGGCAAGGTTCATAGATTATGCTGATTCATAAGCCACGGTTTACAAAATACTGCAGGCTGCTTCAGGCTTGCAGGTCACATTAAACCATGATCAAGTCACTCGATCCCTTGATGCGTGTTATGTGACTCCAGGATCAACACCAAACTTTTTTTCCTCAATTACTTTGGTTACAGTTGCTATTTGCAGCGAAGTTCCTGAATGGGAAAACAACTTGTGACAGTTCAACACAGAAAAGCTTTACAACAAATTCTGTACAATGTACAAAAGGTCCTTTAATGACATGGTGTTTCTGCCTCTGTTAGATCAAGGTCCATGTGGGGCTATGAAGGACATAAGAGTAGGATAACAGAGTTGGAAGGGACCTTGGAGGTCTTCTAGTCCAACCCCCTCCTTAGGCAGGAAACCCTATATCAGGGGTGTCAAACTCGATTTCATTGAGGGCCACATCAGGGTTGTGTTTGACCTTGGATGGCCAGGATTGGTGTGGCCACCTCAATGTCACTCGTGTCAGAACACCCCTCCCAGGCTCTGTTTTTGGCTACGATGGCCTCCTGCAGCGCTCCGCCAGTGAAAACAGAGCTCGGACAGCGCACTCCTGAGCTTTGTTTTTGCTGGCAGAGCGCTGCAGGAGGCCATTGCAGCCAAAACCAGAGCCACACGCAACCCTCCTGAGCTCCGTTTTCACTGGCAGAGACACCGTGGGCCGGTCCTTCACTGTTTCCAGGGCGGTCTCATGGGCCAGATCTAAGCACCCCACGGGCCGGGCCTTGAGTTTGACACCCCTGCCCTATACCATTGTTGGTGTGAAACCCTATACTATGTTGAGGGATACCCTGTAAACCTGCATGGAAGCCCTGATTTTTATAATTTTTACAGTAGTTGAAGCACATAGGTAGGAGATGTTATAGAGCTGCAGATTCTTTGAAGATCCAGAAGACACAGGAACAGGAATCTCTTTAAAACAGCCATGTCTTTTTTTGTCTTACAATTAGCCTTGGAAAAAAAATTCCTACTACTTTAATGCAACTCAAGAATAAGCTCATCCAGAAGCTTGAAATAGATGTGGCTGCTTGAAGGAGGTGCTCATGTGCATTCAAGAACACTTAAACATTTTAGAAGACTGTGCAGTTCTAGTGGAAATGCCCTTAACTTGTGGTGACAACATACAATTTTCTTAACAACCTGGAAATAGTTCCTAGCTAAAAAAAAGTTTTCAAAACATTGTTTATTCTATCTACCCCATTTGAGTTTATAAATTGTTTTACAATAAGCAGTTCTTTATAGTCAGACAGCTCCCTTCAATTTAGAAAACGTTGTAATAATTTCCACTCCTGTTCAAGTTTGAATGTAATTTAAAACAACAATTACGACCATTGCTTATGCTGTAGTGTGTAGTGTGATCCCTATTATCTGTAGCTTGTTCAATGACGTCTGATTAAAACAACCCAAATTCTTAAGTTAAGATACTTGAGGTCGGTTTTCTGGCTCTTAAAATTTCTCCCCTGTTCAGGAATTATTTATCCGCATTGTGTTCTGAAAAAAAGAAAAAGAGATTCAGTTAATTACAGAATAGGTAACAATCAAAACCTATGACCTGCACTTCTGTCCTATCCAGTTTGGGGGACTCTGAGAACCATAAAAGAGGGGCCACATCAAAGCCACATGCAGCCTCTCCTCTGCTCTTTATTCCTCCTTTCCCCAGTTTAGCCCAACCTATATGTGTACTGTAAGTGTGTAGGGAGAACATTTTGTTTGGTGCCAGATCTTCTTAAAGCACGTCCAGGCTTTTGCCAATAATCCCACCCCCCTCAAATCCCATATCATGTACAGAATTGGAGTCCAAAGGAAAATGTTGTCATGAACATTCTGTGGTTTGTTGCTGTTTCTCCCCTTATCACTCACACACCTACACAAGGAGAGAGTTGCAGGGTCTCCTGATTGCTGAGAAACCTTTACCTGATAGAACCCCAAGAGAAAGACAGCAGTGATGTTGACAGACATTTCAGGCCCAGAGTTCTGCATTCTGGAGTGTCCTTCTCCTTTTTTCCCCTCCTGCTCCTCCGCTTTTCTTTGCAGGATGGTGAAGGAATAGATGTGGAGGCATATAATGGGCTACCAGGAACGTGTATCTGTGTGAGCCTCAAAAAACTTCATTCCACCCCAGCAGCACTGCTAAAGTTGAGCTGCTGAAACAGATGTTAGAGAGAAGTGTAGTTGTGCCTACTGGAATCAAAGTGCCCTCCTTAATTCTAGATTTCTCTCTTTCTGCCGAGGATCTCATGAAGGCTAAATCCTCACACAGACACCCCACACACACACTTTCAGGGCAAAACTTGAAGCAGGGAACCCAAGCTTAGGGTGTTGATGGCGGAACAGATGTCACTGCACCACAAAGAGGCTGATGGAAGAAGTGATGCTTCTCCATCAAAGGATAGCTTCCCGCTACTAAGCTGAGCGTTCAGTGACAGAGGCTCATTGCAGGAAAAGCGGATGATATCCTCGTTCGCTATGGGGATGAATGACTGGCCGGGGTGTGGAATCAGCAGAGCACCGAAATGTACTCTTCATTGTGTGGGTGGCAGAGTAGCGCACGTCTTGAAGCGATCGAAGACGCAGCTCTGTAGCAGTGCAGTAACAGTCCAGTTCCCTGTTACACCGTGGGTTTTAGTTTGATAGCGATAAAGGACTGCAGAGATACTAAGCTGCAATGCGGAAACCATGGGTTTTTTTTTTTTTTTACCTAGCTCAAGTCTTAATTTTTGGGGAAGTGCCATGGAAGTTGAGGGATAATGTTATAAAACTGCATGTCCTGCTTTTCAGTTTCTTTCCCCAGGCTGCTTATGAATGGTTTCCAGTTTTGCTGCTTGATTGCTGCAAGAAAACAAATCGTGCAGCAAAGCAATCTTGCATGGAGTATGTTTCTCATTGAAAAGCATGCCCGTTAATGGTCAGGGCGGTGCTCTGCAGCATAAATTAGGTCTCACCGACAGATTCCTGCCAATAGTTTTTTTTTCTCTTGGCTCAGTTATAATGTCTTTCTTCTGGCCTGTTGCCAGAACATGACACCCTGTACTTATTTATTTAATTTACATCCTGCCATTCCTTCAAGAGCTCAATCAAGGGAGCATACATAGCATTTCCTCCTCCCGTTTTCCCCTACCATCACCACCACCACCATCTTGGGAAGTAGATAAAAGGAAAAATAAGAAAAAGATCCAGCATCTTCTCCCTCTACCTTTTATTGTGCTTTAGTTTACAAGATACACAATCCATTTCCATAAGGGAATGCCCATATCTTTGCCCCCACAAAAAACTCTTCAGCAGGGTGGGGAAGGCTTAGGATCCTTCAAGTGACCAGTCACAAAAGCCTGCATTTAAAAAAAAAACGATTCAGAAAGAAGAGCTGCAGCATAATACATTGCAAGGATTGAAATGTAATTGGCAAGAAGCATAAGAACAGGCTCTCAATTCTGAATACCAGGGAGGAGGAATGTTAAGGGTTAAACGATGCATCAGGACTGAACAAGTAAACTACAGCATATAGCTGTGCATCCACTTGAGACTTTACCTTTCAGTGGAAAACAGGATGGCTTCGTTCACAGTTCGCTCAGAACTGTGCAATGTATTTTGCAGAACACGACTACACCAAAGTGTTGCAGCAATCCTGCAGAAATGGGAAAGATTGCAGCCTCTTGTTTTATAAAGGTCGCAAGTAAATGGCAAATATAGCACCAGGACTGTCTTTGCAGGTTAAATCCAGATATGTAGTTGGATTTGCACAAACACAGGGAAGTGCATGTGAAAGGGTTGTGCAGAGAATGGGAATATGTAACTGCTTGATTTAGCTGGTCTTGCAGTTAAAAAAGAAAATACAAACTGACATCTCTGTTGGACAATGAAATGGTAGCGGTTTCCGGAACAGTATTTTAGAGACAGGCTGCGAATTCTAGAAGGATCGCTGTACAGAAGATTGTAAAGCTGGTAGTTGAGCAGGATTATCTCAGGAAAAACAAGAGAGCGGCTTTAGAAATGCAGTTGCTGCAGCAGAGATAACCGCGAGAGGGAATATCGATATATTTAGCTATGACAGCTGCTCTGACTCGCATCGGAGGCAGCTTTCTCCAGTTCAGCGCCTTCCGGCAGCTTGGGAATCTAATTCCCTTTGGCCCATCTGACTGAGGGTTATGGGAGTTGTGATCCTGCAAAGGGTGCACGCGGGTCTTGACACTTAAGGTGCCAGTGAAGCAAAATAGGGACCGAGTCGGCTTGGGAAAAGTGGCCCTTTGGCGCGCGGGTGGCCCAGAATCTGGGCTTAAGCAACAGCAAACAGAGCCTGAACGCAAAGGGTGCAGAGCTTTGCGCCAAAGCGAGGTAGGATCTGCACGCCGGGACCCCTGGCACCGCAGAGGAGAAAGCAAGAGCGTTGATTTGGGGATCCCCATCGGTTGCTCTTGGGCTTTTAGCTTGGTAGATTTTCAGGCGGAGCTGGAGGACTGCGGGCTTGCTCCGCGTATGGACGAGTGGGGAAGAATACACGCACGCAGTACAAGCATCTTGCGACCAGCAGATCCCCTCCTCCAAATTTGTCGCATGGCTAAAGCAGTTATCCCCCCCCTCATTAGACTAATCCTAGTGAGTCAGAAAGCTGCGGGGGCGTCTTCGCGATGCTCCCAATCCGTTACGGAAATGGGGGAGGAGGAGAGAGGGGGAGAGAGAAAGAGAGAGGGAAGAAAAAAAAGGCTATTCAGGATTGGGAGGGGTTGTGAAAGGGGAGGGGGGTAAATGCTCCGTCCTAAAGGGCGACACAGCTCCGCAATGGTAGGTTTGGTGGTAACTACCGGTACTGCACACTAATCCCTGCCCCAAATGGTAAAGACGGCCGTGGTTACATGGCTGGAATTTCATTCTTTGCAAGAACGGGGCGCAGCATTTTCCGCTATATTTTCAGGAAGTCTACGTTTGGCCGAGAGAGAGAGAGAGAGAAAAGCTTTAATCTCGATAGCGCGGAGATAGCATGCCCAGCAGGTGACCGACCGTGAGTGGGCTGCGAAGCTAAATAGGGGGTGAGGTTATTAGTATATGGGAGACCACCGCGGCATAGATCGTGGAACATCCCAGGAGCGCAAATGCAAACAGGTTGCCAAGAAAACAGCAGCAGCTGGGCTCGATGGAAAAGGACGCTTTTTAAAAAAAAATCAGGTGTGACCCCTTTCTTTTAACATAAGAATAATAGGATTCGAGCCTTCCGGCAAGATTCCCGCTAAATTCTACCGGGCCCCTCGAGTTCAACTACGGAACTACAACTCCCAACATGCCTCAAAAACGCTGTGCTGCTTGGCTGGTGCTGATGGGAGTTGTGGTTGAACAAGAGCAGTCGTGTTTCTTTTGTGGGGAGAAATGGTGCAGAGGCCTCTGGCGGGAACATTAAAGGGCTCACTTTGGCCGTGAAAGCCATCTCTTGTTTTGTCTGTAGTACCAGAGGTGCTTTTTCAAGAGGCAACTGGACTTTTTGGGTTTTTCTTTAAAGACAGTTTGGTTCTCATCCAAGAAGCTTCTTCAGCAAAACATCTTCAAGGAAAAACAAAGGAAGTCCAGTTGCCTCTTGTTCTGTCTTATGCAAAACAGATAGATAAACTCCACAAAACATCCACACAAAGTCTTTTTTAATTGGTCCATCAGGCATCCTCATTAACTCACAGTTATGATGAGGTTCTTCTTAATGTCCAACCCTTTATATGTCTGTCTTTATAGGTAAAAAGATGATTATCTCTTTCATCCCATAGTCGTAGAGGCAGGGGGTAGCCATACTACCATGAGGCTGTGTTCAGGCAAGAATGAAGAAACCTCCCCTGACCCACCAAAGGTCAATTCAGTGAGCAATCAGGGTTACAGATGTGACCACATGATGTACTACATTTCCCAGCATACCATAACTACATTTACCATGATGCATTCCCTTAAGGGGACAGCTCTCAATTCCTAACTACCTATCCCAAATCCTGTTAACTCTAAACTGGCTGGACAGCACACTTCTTGAAAAAGCACCTTTGGGACAGCCATGGCCTGGGGGACTGAGAATCTCCATAGACTGTAATATCAAAATTTAGAAGAACTGACAGGAAAAGAAGGAGATAATTTGTAGTGGATAATCTGGTCTGGAGATGGTCCAGTATTTGTTGATATTATAACTACATCTGTCTGAAATATATGGGCAGATTTCAAAGGTATTTGTTGGGAACATGGACAGCCACTTTGGTCTCCAGGCTAGAAGCCAGGAGATTGTAAATTCTAGTCCCACCCCAAGCATGAAAAGCTAGCTGAGTGACCTTGGACTAGTCACTCCCTCAGCCCAACTCACCATCAGGGATGTGGAACTATGGCCCTTTTATGACTTATGGACTTCATCTCCCAGAATTCCCGAGCCAGCATGGGAATCCTGGGAGCTGAGGTCCACAAGTCATAAAGGCGACATAGTCCCCCACCTCTGTCTTACAGGGGTTGTTTTTGTAAGGAAAATAGGGAGGAGTAATGTATGTGTTCACTGTCATGTGTTTATTTATAAAAACAAAGATGGGATATTAAATAAATAAATAGAAATAATATGCAGCTAGCACTATACTAATAACATAAGGGAAAAAGGAAATTAACTGTTATGTGTAATCCCTATACTATAGATTCTATGGCCAAAATGATGGCCAAGAAAGTCACACTGTGTTCAATTGTTTTTAATGTTTATTCAATAAAATTTATTAAATAAATAAATAAATAAATAGGGTAGTATTTATATGGCAAAAGGGGCAGCTTATGGACCATGGGCCATACGTAAAAGACTTGACCCTCATTTTCAGCCAGCTCTGATATGCTGGCATAGTTCTGCAGTTTCCTGCTGAAAACCATCAGGGTCCTACCATTTTAGATAGGAAATAATGAAATACTCATTTATGCCATAGATTGGACTGAATGTATCTATTTTATATACTAGAAAAGAGCCAGACATACCCTTCCTTGGGAAAATTTAGACAATCCGAGGCTGTGCTGTTCAGTATGGTCTGAACCTGTGACTTGCTGCTTGCCCTGGTCTAGGGTGTTTCTCACAGCTACCAGCCTTGTTTTCAGTGATCTGAAACTTCAGCATATTGGGTCTCATTCTGTCTCCTGCAGTCTCTGCTGACATTTGGTAAATGGAGGAACAGCTTGTGAAGTTGCGCTACTGTACCATGCAATGTTTTTCAACCTGGGCATTGTTGCCAGTATTGCTGGCTGGGGAATTCTGGAAATCAAGGTCCAAAGATGCCAAGATTGAGGAACACTGGTGCTATGACTTGATAGAGCAGGAAGCAAAGTCCTAACCTGCCTGTTTCCCTGACTCCTCAGTAAGTCAATTCCACTTTGTGACACTAGAGGGCACCATCTTACAAAGACTGGCATAGCTGTTGTTTTTATGTCTTTACAATTATATCTTACACTTTCTATGGTACAATAAAAATAGAAGGAAAAAGCCATTCCCTCCCAAAAGGACATTCATATATTTATAGCCACTTTGCTATTATATTTATCTTTTATGATAAATATAAACTTAATAGCATGTTTTAATGGTGAGATCTCTCTGTTGTCACAGAAAGACCACAAAAGGAGACCCTGAATGTTCCAGAACTCAACACTGCCTAAAACAGCACAAAATCCGCCCATATGAGGAACCAAGTCATATTTTTCCCATCAGTTGTGGCTGTGAAAGAGATACAGGTGTCCTTGGTGCTCACTGTCTGGGCAGAGAAGGGCGTGCTCTTAACAGGCAGAAGAGTTTCCAGGCAAGGGCCTGCTCATACTTGAGCAGGCTGCCAAGAAGTGAACATTGGTTCATTACGTTGGCCTGGTGGCTGGGCGGAAACACAGATTTGGAACCAGGACAATTAAGAATACCCTAGGAAGCAGCATGAAAAGTCACAGTTAGATGCCCACCAAGGCAGATCTGGGGAAATGTAGTATCTGAAATGGGTCACTCCCGCAGTTGTTGTTGTTGTTGTTGTTATTATTATTATTATTATTATTATTATTATTATTTGGTCTTATATGCCGCCCTCTCTCCCAAGGGACTCAGGGCAGCTCACATAAAAACAACCATACAAATTACAAAAGTTAAAAAAGAATTAAACCAAATTCGACCAAATAATCATTAAAACCCACTAACAAACATTTAAAATATTAAAACAACCCCCCCTCAGTCCAGGCCGGCCTGTTCGAAGAACCAAGTCTTTAGGCCGCGGCGAAAGGAGCAAAGGTCGGGGGCCAGTTGCAGCTCTAGGTTGGCTATTACAGCCAAGGCTTCCCATTTCTACTGTAGAGAAGCAGCTGTTGTTTGGCCCATGAACCCCCTGGAGTTCACAATGGTTCTGATTCTGTAATTTATTTTTTCCTTTGCAGGAGGGACATCTTAAGAATCTTCTTTTCCCTTACAGTATGAAATGCCTCCGTCAAAAGCTCTTACCTTTCATTTTGCCGCAATTGGCAGGGTATGCCTGCATCTCACCTAGGTTCCAGGATACTGCTAGTTTTACAGGCACCACTGATTGTAAAATGCTGGTTCGGAGGACATTGGGCAAAATAAAATTGGAACATGTTTTTTTCTGTTTGCCAGTTTGTAGAATATACGAGAAGGAGTGTTTGTGTGGCTGGAAACAAGCTCAGGGCCTTTTTTTTTTTAAGTGAAGAGAACCAGCCCCTGACCTTCACTTCTTACCTCCCCTCTCTAAATTCTTTACGGAATTTGGTTACTCTTAAGATTAAGGTAGGAAAAAAGCTTATTTCAAAGGGAGTAATGATTTTCATGTATGCTGGCATCTAGTTTGGCCTGGCATCAGGACAAACAGCAGGGAATGGAATGCCCCTTGGTGTTTTTCCTTGCTTGTGAAACTTGCAACGGACTGTTTTGAACGAAGCCAGAACACTGGATTAAATGGCAAAGCTGTCCTTAGGGAAGGGAAAGTTAAGATGGTTTTAATGCTACCCTAAGAAGGGGCAGTAAACAGGATGGGGGAGTCTAAAGACAATAGTTAGGGAGTTACAATTTTTTATTTTAATTAGAAAATCCATTTCCAAATGACGTTGAAATGTAAAATAAATTTGCTTGAGAAAAGAGGAAAGCAGGAAAAAGTAAGGGAAGGCAACAGTCCTTCTCGTCCCCTTCCCAAAATTCCATCATGATGGTCTAGCTAGTATTATGTAGTAGTTATGTATTACCTGGTTGAGTGGGACAAACTCTTAATTTTTGGTTTGGCACAACCATGTCCCTAAAGTAGCTGGCGAATTGACCAAGTCAGATGTCTAAATGGATGTAATTCAATTGTTTTCCCAAGCCCATAACAAAATGATTTTTTTTCCCCTGGTGAAACTCAGTTTGTGCCTTTTATTTGAGGATGATTAGGAAGGTAGGCTCAATTGTTAGACAATTTCTGATTTGCTGGTTAGACCTAAGATAGTCAGCCGGAAAGCTGACTACTTGGGTTCAAGACCCGAGCACTGTGCCATGGGGTGAGCTCCTGTTACTTGCCCTAGCTCTTGCCCATTTGAAAGCATGCAAACGCAAGTAGATCAATAGGTACCACTTAGGCGGTAAGGTAGTGTAACCAGGTAACATAGTCATGCTTGTCACATGTCAACAGAAATGTCTTCAGACAACTCTGGCCTCCTTGGCTAAGAAACAGAGATGAGCACTATCGCCTAGAATCAGAATTGGCTGGACGAGGGAAACCTTTATTTGATTGGCTAAAAGCTCTAATCGTTATCCTGAAAGAGACTGGTTTTAACTTACCTTTTCCACCCAACTGACAACTGTGCTAAAAAAACCCAGAAGAGATAGGAAGGGGCTTCCTAGTACAATACAAGCAGAAGTCACCTCTTCCACTTTTCTCTGAAGATGTACTGAACCTCAGTATCTCGGGCAAAACAGGTAGTAAACTAGTTTAGCTAGAATGACTATATTGTTTTTTAGGGCTAGGCATACTTTGAAAATGACTTGGAAAAAGAGCTTCTGATCATCAGTGCCATTTTGATGCCTCTCCTCTATCCATTAAGGTAGCCTGACCTTTTCAGGCTATTGTTCTTTTAAGAGTCACATGGATATCTTAAAGCAACAATGCCTTCCTTCCTTCCTTCCTTCCTTCCTTCCTTCCTTCCTTCCTTCCTCCCTCCCTCCCTCCCTCCCTCCCTCCCTCCCTCTTTCTTTCTTTCTTTCTTTCTTTCTTTCTTTCTTCTCGCTGGACACTTTAAAAAAGTCAAGCTATTTTGGTGAGCAGTGGAGAGGTGCTGTGCCTGTGTGTGATCCAAGTTCAAAAATAATTCAGATGGGAGGATCACCATATATTGCACCCGTTTCTATGTGAAAGCTCCAAAAGACTGCAATCCCATGCATTTTATGTCACACAATAAGATTTGTTCAGTCCATGAAAACTTGGCCAGTCTCATTTTTGTGTGTTTCTCATAACTCCTGGTATTTTTCTACATGGGAACTAGTGGTTGATTTAGAAACTATCTTGTAAGAAATGCAAGCTTTGTTTTCTTCAAAGTCTAAATTCTGGTGTATTCCACATGCCGAATAAACTGAAATCTTTATCTGAGCAGCCTTTCTGCCTCCTTAGCCTCATGTGTTACATCATTCCCTACATGTTGATTCACACAAATCATGGCATAAAACTACATGCCCTTAATTTGTGTCATTGTATAATTATTGGCATTATTTAGTAGCGATAATACAGTAGCATTAATGCATTTTCCATTAATTAACATGGGGGATAATGAAGCATTAAGAATTCTCCAGCTGGCAGCATAGGAGCATCTGAGGAACATCAGTCTGACTGATGGCACTCAGTCCTAATTATCTTTTAGAGGGGAACTGAAGGCAGTGATTTTTAAAATTCATATCCTTGCAGCTTCTGACAGTGAGTTTCAGATGTTAGGGAGAGTTCTTTGTAGACAGAATTATCTGAGGGAGGAAGAGCAGGTTGGCCTCCTGCTTAGATGTTAATTAGCTTTTTTTCTTCCATCTGTTTTTCTCAGATTTATAGAAAATTAAATGAGAGCTAGCCACTTAGGGGACACTGTTGTTTTGCCCAGTCAAGCAAAATGCTCAGTTTCTCAGATCATGAGTTTAGTTAGGAATGTTGTGGCTAAACTTAACCTTCTTAGTGATTTTACAATTGAACCATAAAAGTATTGGCCAGCCCTAAAAACTTAGAAAAGTCTGTTGGAAGAGTTTTGATGTATTTAGGCCTCTCAGCATGGGGCCAACCTACCAGATGTGGCGGGGGAGGGCAGTTGTCACAAGGAGAAGAAAGGTCCCTTGTGAATATGTATTTTCTTCCTGGAATTGCTTTCTGGATTGGAGGGAGGTCTTACTTGTCTAATTTGGCTTTTGCAGTTAATCTCAATGTAATTTGGAGCGGAGGGGATGATAATGTTTATTATTGGTCACAACACTGCATGGCTGGGTGAGCTGTTCCACGAAAGTGAGGCACAGAACTTGCCTTTGTTAGCTGCAGGAAGTAAAACTTAATTAATAAATTGTGCATTAATCACAATTCATTGCAACAATTGTCCTATGGAGTTTCTATTGAATAGCGGGCTCTTGTGAAGTCCGGTGGGGTTTGTTTGGGAAGAAACCCTCAATTCAATTGTCCAGCTGATATTAATGCAAATGTTGGCAGCCTTGACATAGTTTCTAAAGCTCAGTGAGAGTCTCTCTATTTTTGTCCTTGGCAGGAATGAATTATTTTTTTCTTAGCAACTTGATGGACAGGAAGGAAAGGATGGAAAAAAATATCATAAAAGGGGAGATAGAAGGGAGTGGTCTATATGGGGCTGCCCTTGCGGACCACACGGAGGCTTCAACTGGTGCAAAATGCAGCCACGCGGGTTGTGATGGGGGTATCCCGATACTCCCATATTACACCCCTCCTGCGCGAGTTGCATTGGCTGCCAGTTGCCCTCCAGGTGAGATTCAAGGTGCTGGTACTTACCTATAAAGCCCTATATGGCTTAGGGGTGGGGTACTTGCGGGAACGTCTCTTGCCAGCATTGAATGCCCATCGCCTGGTGCGCGCCCACAGACAGGGCCTCCTTGGGGTACTGTCGGCCAGACAATGTCGGTTAGGGGTGGGGCCTTCTCTGGGAGTGTCCACTCTATGGAATCAGCTGCCCCTGGAGCTACGATTGGCCCCTGACCTCCACTCCTTCTGCCGTGGCCTAAAGACATGGTTATTCGAACAAGCCGGCCTGGACTGAGGGTTTTTTTTAGCTTTTAAATGTTAATGTCTTTGGGTTTTAGATAATTTGTTTGGCTTGAATTGGGTTTAATAATTTTTAAACAACCTTAACTTTTGTATTTTGTGTTTTTATGATGTGAGCTGCCCTGAGTCCTTTGGGAGATAGGGTGGCATACAAGACCAAACAAACAAACAAACAAATAAATAAATATCTCCTTAGTGATCTTTCCCATTGTCAGCAAGAAGCTTCTGAGAGATTTCTGTCCTGATTTGTGTGTGTATGTAATTCTACAATCCTGTGTTACTTATGGCTTTGGCCTCTCCAGATAGAAGTGCTGTCTGGAAAAAAAATAATGACTTTCCCCTTAGAAACAAACAAGTTATCATGGCACGTTTACTACATCCAACCATATTTATATTCTAAAAGATTTTCCATTTTTTAAAAAATGGTTTGGAAAAACTCAGATGAGGCCACATCACTTATGAGTCCTTGGATGGGAATCAAATGGATGGATTGGCAAACATTTTAAATATTAGTGTGGATGTTTACTTGTATTTAGAGATGATGCTGGCTTATGGTGGAACATTCCTGAGCAAAAGATACCAGAAGAAAATCTGGTGAAACATGGTTCAAAACTGCCCTCTTCTTAGGCATTCCAGGTTTCTCCAGATTTAACAAGGAAATAGAAAATGGTGGTGGTTAAAAGAGGTTAAGGTGTGGCATCAGTTCAAACTGATACTTCTTGGCTTATCAGGCTCAGCTTAGATTCATCCCCTTTGTAGTATATAGATCTTGTCTTCATGTGCTATTAGGAGTAAGTATGTATATTGACTCCGTCTGGACTCATACCTTGAAGACTGGTGGGATTCAATTTTTTGTACTACCGGTTCTGTGGGTGTGGCTTGGTGGACGTGGCAGGGGAAGGTTACTGTAAAATCTCCAGTCAGAGGTGGTATTTGCCAGTTCTCCAGACTACTCAAAATTTCCTCTACCAGTTCTCTAGAACTGGTCAGAACCTGCTGAATACCACCTCTGCTTGAAGAACAATCTGACTTGGGGGTAATTTAAACATTATGATGTCTTTTCCTTTTTCCAGGGCAAAATATTTCAAGGGGAAGAAACTTCATGGAGAATTGGACATCAAAGTTGAACAGGTAAGTTTGGAAACAAGTATTAGTGACTGACTTCTGAAATCCTTATCAGAGTTTCAACCATATAGCTTTCCAGGTATTGTTGGACTGCAATTTCCAATTTCCAACTAGGGCTGGCGGTAATGGGGTGAAATAACACCAATACCATACTGTTCTAAGAATATGCAGTGCTGTACTTGCTTGTTGTGCATTGGCCCCTGTTGGCGGGATGCATAATTTGTCTCACCTGAGCTTCAAAAGTAGCTTAAAGTCAACTCATAGTTGTCCTCATGTTATATTGACCTTGAAACAGTAATGGAAGGTACAAAGAAATGCCATTCAATCAAATACCAAATGACCTACCTACCTTTAGTCATTGCTGACCTTGGAGGAACCAAAACCCTTTTACTCCTGTTCTGCACAAAAGAAGAAACAAATAAATAACTAGTATCTGTGTCCACATTCTTAGTTTATGTTATGTGCATCTGCTGGTATTATGCAAACAAATTAGAACAGTATTATGACAGGGAGCTCCAAGGTACCCTTCACTTTAAAAGACCAGTAAAATAATAGCATGCAAGTGAAGCCCTAGAACTGTCGAGAAAGTGGAGTTGCTTTCAATGGGAAAAGAAACTCCCTCTGCCTGCAAGTAGGTTGCAAATATTAGTTTTACTCTGGCTTCAGATGTATTCAGTAAGATTGCTTACCCACAGAGCCAATGCTGTGGGACTG
>CM019149.1:177620882-177798513 GCA_009733165.1 Naja naja
CTCCACAATTCTTACTGCCCATCGGTCTTGACTGGTGTGACTATGGGTGTCTCCCATCTGGAGTGGTCAGTGGGCTCTAAAACTCCTTGAGCTATTAGTTTATCTAATTGTGCATCAATTTTTCCTTTAAGGCAAATGGGACCCTTCTGGGCTTTAAACGAATTGGGGGTACCTTGGGATCTAGGTTGAAAGTGATAGGGGTCCCCATATACTTGCCCAATCCGTTTGCTGAAGACCTCTGGAAACTCAGACTTCAAGGCCTCTCCTCCCATTCAGACTTCAGGCCCCTCCCATTCATGTTGCCACGTGATTGATGGCATCACCTCGATGCCTAGTGGATTGAACCACTCAAGTCCCAGCAAGCTTGGGCGGTCCCTTGTCCCGATGGTCAGGGGCAAACGTTTGGTGTGGCCTTTGAACTTCACGTTGAAGTCTCTTGTTCCAACTACTGGAATCTTGTTCCCTTGGTAGTCTTTAAGAGTCGTGCTTGCTTCTGGAAATGCTTCTTCTGAATGTTGGAAGTAGCCTTGTGAATAGTGTCCCATGACACCATAGATAAATAGAGCCTGAGTCCACTTCCATTTGGCAAGCCTTCCTTCAATTGTACCTTCACATGTACTTTTCTGCTTCTTAAGGGTGAAGAATGACCAATAGTGACTGTTTGATGAGTTTCATTCTTCCCTTTGCTTTGTTTGCCCCCCATTTTCTCACTGAAGTTGTTATGCTTGAATTCTTTGTCAGGGAACTTCTTTCTGCTTGGTGGAGTTCTGGATATTTGCAGACTCTTGCTAGGTGACCTCTTTTTTCACAACGGAGGCAGATGGTATCAAAAACTTGCATTCAGTGTGGGGGTGGCGCCCCCACAACCTCTGCAATAAAAGTCTTGCCTCTTTCTCCAAGGTCTTTCCTTTTCTTCTCCATTCTGGTCTATAAATTCCTTCCTCCACCTCACTACAGTCTGAATCAGAATCTCTTTGCTCGCAATGGGTTGTTGTGGATTTTTCCACATCAGGATGGCTTTGCCTTGTTAATTTTCTTCATGGCTGCTGCTGAGGACTTGGTAGCTTCCGCTGAAGAAGCTTCTTCTATGGCCTCCTTAGCGTGATCTTAGGTTTCATTAATAATTTGCTCTGCAAAACCTTGTCTTTAGGCCTAGAACAAATCGATCGCGCATGGCCTCTTCTAAGTTGTTAAATTCACATGCACCCCAATGTCCCTTAAACTTGCCACGAAGTCATTGCGTTTTGGCTTTCCCTTGATCCTCACGGTAGTATTCGTGTCTCTTAATGAGGCACGACTTGATACTGGCGCGTAATGGGCTCTTAATAACTTTTCTAAGTCGGGCCAGTCCATTACCTTCACGTCTGCAGCTCCGCCAATGCCTTCACCATCTTGAAAAGCGGCCGGACCGCAGTGGAGTGAAAGACCGCCCTCTTCGCTTGTCGGAAATGTCGGCGAGATCTTTCCCTCAAATACATTTGGAACGATCTGCATACGAGTCCCAGTCTTCTGCCGTCGATCGATCGAGCGGGGCTGGGGCGTGTTCAGCACAGCCATCTCTCAGCTTGTTCTCTGCGTTGTCTTCTCTTCAGGAAGGATCCCACCTCGTTCCCAGTGTTAGATTTGCATGAAGAGTCAGACGCGGAGTGCTTCAGTGAAGAGTTTATTAGTGACTACAGCTCATAACAGACCCGATTTGGCTGGGCTGCGGCTGCTACTTCTAGCCAGCGCGCGTTAGCCAATCAGAGTGCAGGGTTTTCCGCGCACTTTTAAACCAATCATATTTGACATTTTACAAGAACAGTTCAAACTAAACCAATGACATTCAAACCTGCATACATAACACTTTCAACCAATGAAAGAAGAACCAGATTATAAATATTAAAGAATAAAGTTCGAGGGAGGGAAGGAGGGAGGGAGGGAATTTATTTAGATCAGAATAAAGCCTAGTATTAAGTGTGCCTGTTTGTTTAAGTGATTTCAGTTACCAATTCTGAACTTTCTAGTGGTGGTTTCCTGTCATTTTTAATTGTGCAATATTAGGTACATATCAAGCTCCATAAATACAATCTGGTGGATTCTAGTACAGGAAATGTATGCCAAAATAGTTGTGGGTCTTCAGAGTGCGGAGTGTATGAGAGGTGAGGTAAGTGATGACGGCAACTTTCCATTCACCAACATTACCAATGTTGGTAATTCACCAATTTGCCAACATTAACATTGTGGTATATAGACTCAGGGTATCCCATGATATACAATCAAGCTGCTTTATAAGGTGAGGAGAAGCCAAAGCCAGGAAGCTGCGGAGTTTAAGTGAGTTCATTCTTTGACAGAGAAGACACGGAATAGAATGACTCAGGCATGGTGGCTTGGTGGGCAAAGAGAAAATGCTATTTCAGGAGAAAGAGCTGCCTTATAGAGGAGAGAGGACAATTTTCAGCAGGGATTCTGGAGCTGCCAGAGAAAAGACAGCAGAATTGTACATGAGAACTGGATGACAGAAGCATCTACAGGATAATTAATACACTGGGCTTCTTCTGTCAGCTCCTACTTCACTTGACTTAGTTGCATTATTCTTACAGTGTTTCCCCATGCTTTTTCCACCTTGCCAAGATATGCTAGACACACTAGTTTTAAACTAACCACCTTTGAATGATCAAGAAACCAATAGCCCATAATATACGGATACTAAGTTCTGCACTCACTTTGGTGGGTCACAAGCAGATCATGCTGCCCCAAGCAAATTCATACATTGTCAATTATAGCATTATTAGTGAATATTTTAATTATTTTCAATTTGTGGAACAGGATATTTTAATTTATTCATTAAATTTATATGCCACCCATCTCATCATCCAAAGCAACTCTGGGCAGAATATTGTGACAGATCATTAAAAAGATTTATCTATCTATCTATCTATCTATCTATCTATCTATCTATCTATCTATCTATCTACCTACCTACCTACCTACCTACCTACCTACCTATTAATTTAGTCAAACACTAGAATATAATAGAAATAAGAATAAACATAAGTTTAAATACATGAAATAGGAACTAATCATTGGGGACAGTAGGACAGGGACGGTAGGCACAGTTGTGCGCTTATGCACACCCCTTACAGACCTCTTAGGAATGGGATGAGGTCAATAGAAATTAGTTTAAGGGTAAAGGAGTGGGGTTTTGAGCATGTGACAACAGAATTAGGTAGTGAGTTCCAGACATTGTTCCAGACATTGACTACTCTGTTGCTGAAATTGTACTTCCTGCAATCAAATTTGGAGTGGTTTACATTAAGTTTGTATCTGTTGTGTGCTCTTGTGTTGTTGTGGTTAAAGCTGAAATATTCATTAACTGGTAAGACATTATAACATATGATTTTGTGCACTATGCTTAAATCCAATCTTAGCCCGCGCAGTTCAAGGTTGTCTAAGCCTAGAATCTCAAGTCTGATGGTGTAGGGTATTCTGTTGCGAACAGAGGAGTGTAGTACTCTTCTTGTAAAATACTTCTGGACTCGTTCAGTTGTATTAATGCCTGATATACAGTGCGGATTCCAGACAGTGGAGCTGTATTTAAGTATTGGTCTAGAAAAGGTTATGTAAGTTTGCAAATCAGTATTAGAAAAGATTAGATTTACAACTCTTAATGCCTTTTGGCAATGCTGTTGCAGTGAAGGTCATTAGATATGAGTATTCCGAGGTCCTTGACAGAGTGAGGACAAGAGCAGTTGCTTTATAATAGATCACAAAGGTGATCACAAAGGTCATTTATATAGAGTATAAAGAGTGTGGGTCCTAGAATGCTCCCTTGGGGTACACTGCTGTTAACTGGTGCACGGTTTGATAGGGCGTTTCCTATTTTTACCGTTTGTTGTCTGTTTGACAGGAAGGCAGTAATCCACTTGTGAAGGGATCTGGAAAGGATGGTGATTACATTGCCGTCCCTTCTCTCAATCTGTTCTCAGTGATGATGCAAGATCATGTATCACAGAAAAATATGCCGCTGCTATTGCTCGTCTAGTTTCTTCCTGATACTGGGTTCAAGGCTCATGTAAGGAGTTACAATAGTAGCTTTTAAAATTGCGCATTAGTATATGACTCAGAAGACTTCTGGTCTTTTCTTCAGGACTGCTCATGAAATCTAGCTCAGCGGAGGTGAGGAACAACGATCTGGCTCAAACTGAAGCCATGGTTTTGTGCAGGAGAACATCATGAAAGCTCTATCACAGGATTGTATCAACTGTGCAAACCTCCCAGCCTCACCTTCTTTCTAAGATGAGACTGGAACATCCAGTTCAAAGAAGAGGGCATAGTCAGGGCTGGGCAAAAAGGCTTAACTGACACTGGTCTTGACAGAATAGATGTTGCAAGTGTGAACCTTAAGAAACAGGGCAACTGTAAGACTATTTTCTAAACGTGCTAAGGAATGTGGGGTCAACCCGGTGGCTTGTAAAGCTGTCTCTTTGTAAACGATTCCCTGCTTTTCATTTAATTTTCGGACCTCATAAGGACACGGTTATGCCTGCTCTGATGCTGTCAGTGATCATAGTTCCAAATTATAATTCATAATTTTGCTATCTGACATACTAAGTGAGATAGCTTGCTTCTTGTATTGTAGGACAGATATAGCTTTACAGGAAAAGTGAAATTCATATGCAAAGGGAAGAAAGAACATAATCATCTCTTTGAATACCCTAATTATAGTTTAGGAGATTGGGCAGGATTACATTTGTTCACAGATGATTAATTAGATAGCTATTGGAGACAGTCACAGGAAAGTATGCATTCTGCATGTACATGTCCAGACAGGGCTATTTACACATATTTTGTACTTGAATAATCTGCCAATGTTATCTGCTTATGGTGTAAAGAGACTATCAGCAACGTTTGTCAGAGAAACTCTATTCTGGGGTTCTGGAGAAATGTGGCACAATGATCTATTCTTTCAAAATAACCTTGGGAACTTCCAAATGAAACTTATATATCACACAATTTATGTAATTTTGCTGGGTGTTCAAAATTATTATTTTTCATTCTGTGATTTTTTTCCATGGTCTTCCATGACTTCTTGACCTGTGTTAGAGGACAGGATTGCTTCACTTTGTAACGCTCTTTAATTCAGTACTACTGGGAAACGGCTATCCATTTGAAAGCCAGTTCTGATCATTATGAGGCATTATTAGCCAGAAGGTGGCTTAAACTATTTTAACTCTTGGTAATAACCTTCTTTGAGTTGCCTTTCCATTTACAGTCTCTCCCCCTCACCACGCCACCCCTGAATAATAAATACCAGTTGCTCTTTGACAAAGACTGAGTGGTCTGTAGAACCGGGCTAAACATCTGATTGTTATACTGGGTGCAGGAGTTCAGGTTTTCAAAACAGCTAAATACCAAGAACAGCAGAATAACAGAGTTCTTGGAAGTATTCTAGTCCAACCTCCTATTCAGGCAGGAAACCCTATGCATGTCTTAGTTTTAAAAAGCACATTTATGTTGGTGATTTACTTTTGAATAAAAAAACACAATTTCAGAGTGTTATTTAATCAGTACGTATTTTGATTGTTCCACTATTCGTTTGCACTGAAAATCCTCCCCCGTCTACTTCGATGTCATGTTTATTATATCTATTATAAATTTTGAGAATAAGAAATATGAAGGGAGGGATTGTGGAATTTACCCAAGGGGAGAGATCTGAAGTCTCATCTCTACGTACATTCCAACTGGAATTTGAGCAGTCTCTCAGAAACAGAAGATGGACTGCTGTCAATTCAGTGATGGGATTCAATTTTTTTTACTACCGGTTCTGTGGGTGTGCCTTGGTGGGCGTGGCTTGGTGGGGGTGGCAGGGGAAAGATACTGTAAAATCTCCATTCCCTCCCCACTCCTGGGGGAAGGTTGCTACAAAATCCCCATTCCCTCCCCACCCCACTAACCTGCTTTCTAGCTCCGTTCTCCTGTGCAGGGCAACGAAAAAAGACCCAGCCCATCAGCTGGGACTCAGGAGGCAGAGAATAGATGGGGGCAGGGCCAGTCAGAGGGGGTATTTGCCAGTTCTCCAAACTACTCAAAATTTCCGCTATTGGTTCTCCAGAACTGGTCAGAACCTGCTGAATACCATCTCTGTGTCAACTGCATTATTCTGCCTGGTAATTGGTGAAAGGTTTTATCCTCTTCCTGTTGATTGAGTATCCCTTTCCCATTTACCATCTTCTTCCTTCTTATCATTGAATATGGCCAAAATCTCCCTTTTCATATAATTGAGGAAATCATTGCAGTATTTTTTATGCAAGTGTTTGCTATTTATGGAATGGCCAATTTCCACCCTAGATTAGATTAAATTAGATTAGATTAATAGATAGATAGATGGATAGATAGATAGATGATAGATAGATAGATTTCAAAGGAGAATCCACAGGGAGAATTAAGTTACTTTGTTGATGTGCCAATAGCCAGAGAAATATGTGAACCATTTTCCTCTGTCTTGCAAACAGATTCTTGTACTTTCTAGCACAGTGGCCCCAATGTTTTGGGCATTGGGGCCCAGTTCTATGGAGAGAGGTTTTCTGCCAACCGGAGTGGGTGTGGTTTTGTGTGCTGCCTGTATCCCAGATGGGGCTTCACTTGTTTGCGCAGCCCAGTTTCTGGCATGCCGCAGCCCGGTGCCAGTCCACAGACTGTGGGTTGGGGACCCCTGTTCTAGAACAATCTCTTACTAGGAGATGAAAGAAGCATATTTTTGTGCATTTGCATTTGTGTGAAGTATCAATTGTTCTTTGAACCTTTTTGAACCACACAAACAGAATGCAATCAGGCATCTATGATGGAATGGAAATCTGATTTGTTGAGATGCAAAGTGATGAGCCATTTCATTGATAGCAGATTCTTGTTACAAATTATCCAGCAGTATGACGAATGAGCTGGGGTTAGGAAAAAGATCACCTGTGGTTACTGGATGTGTGGCTGAGAAAAATCAGGCTGAGGAAGTTGTTGTTGAAAAGGGAAAATAGATTTTTCCATTCATCATTGGCCGGAAATTAGGAGTTTTTATTTTCTTTCTTTTGGTGGTGTCCAAGATGAGTAAAGTTGTTATGAAAACAATACAGAGGCCCCAGGAATGGAGAGTACTCAGCATTATGTGTTCCCTCATGTTTCTGCCTGTTAACATTCTTCTGGTCACTCTATTTTACAATTACCTGAAGATCAGGAAAAAGCAGGCAACAATGCTGGCATTGGAACAGGAATCAAAAATAAAAATCAGGGAAAAATACATACATGATGAAAGGGCATGATGAGGAGATAGAGCTAAGAGTGTTACTCAATAAAACTCTATGTTTTACCAATTTTCAGAGCTACCTTATATCTCTATCAACTACTTAAAAGGCCCCAATAAATCCTTGATATAACTGGTCTTTGTAGACCAAACTAAAATCCTGTGGGATGTATCAGAATTGCAATGACACTTGAGAGAAAAGTATATTACCTAAGACCAGGGTGAAATTTGAAATGGTATTTAGCAGTGTTTCTCAACCTCAGCAACTTTAAGATAGGCGGACTTCCAACTCCCAGAATTCCCCAATCAGCATAACTGGGAGTTGAAGTCCACCCATCTTAAAGTTGTTGAGAAATACTGGTATATAGTTTATAATTACAGATGTGAACACCAGCCTCACTGCAGAGTTAAGTTGCTTTTTAAACATGACGCAATTTGTAACATAGATTATAACATGACACATGGATTGAGAGATCATATCAGAGGTGGCATTCAGCAGGTTCTGACCAGTTCTGGAGAACCGGTAGTGGAAATTTTGAGTAGTTGGGAGAACCAGCAAATACCCCCTCTGACTGACCCCGCCCCCATCTATTCTCTGCCTCCCTGAGTCCCACCTGATCAGCTGGGTCTTTTTTTGTTGTCCTGCACAGGAGAACAGAGCTGGAAAGCAGGTTAGTGGGATGGGGAGCGAATAGGGATTTTGCAGTAACCTTTCCCCAGGAGTGGGGTGGGAATGGAGATTTTACACTACCCTTCCCCTGCCACACCCACCAAGCCACGCCCACAGAACCAGTAGTAAGAAAATTTGAATCCCACCACTGGTTCATATATATGAATCAAGTACCTCACTGAAAATGCATAAAGCTTTGCATAAAGCTGCTGTCTAGAGCATTAAAGAAATCTGTTAGATTTCTGCTTACTCCAAAGTCTGAACAAGGATAAACAGAAGTTTCATCAGCTTAAATGTTGTTTTTCTTTCTTTTCAGTGACTCAGTGAAACATACTATAAAGTAGTGTTTATTTTGCTCTCAACTTGTCATTAAATATTCAAGAAGGATGGAGGGAAGAAAGGAGCAACTTTTTTACAATGTTTTCCAAACATAACTTTTTAAGTTTCAACTAAAATTATAGGAGAACTTGAGGGTCAGTTTATTAGATTTATATCCTGCCTTTTCTTCAGGAGTTCAACACAGCATGCACCTCTTATTTCTTTCCCACAATAACCCCCTGTGAAGTCAGATGGACTGGAAAAAAAATGACTGGAAAAATTACTCAATGAGCTTTCCTGACTGGGGCCAAACATAGCACCTCATCATCAACATATTACACGTATGCTCAAATCCCTATGCTGGCTTTCTGTTAGCTTCCATGTGCAATTGCCGGTTCTCACCTACATATTCCTACATAGCTCCAAGTTACTTGCCAGACTCCCTCCTCCAGCCACCTTCCAACCTATGTGTTTCAGGAGAAATTGGCAATTCCTTGTTTCTATGAAGTAGAGGCCCACAGACACTGCTTCTCAGTAGCAGTATCTCTCGTATGAAAACTCTTCCCTGAGAAATTAGTTGTCTCTCATTGTTCTGGCCTTTGGAAACTCTTAAAAATAGAATTTTTTTATATTTATAATATTATAATATAATATTTTTTATATTTATATTTATAAAAAAAATAGAATAGAAGAAGAAGAAAAATTTAGTGACTCCAAAGAGGGCATGATAAGTTATGGAATGCCAAGCTTGATTATTTTTTTAAAATGCTTTGGGATTTAAGATTTCAGAATGTTACATATTTAGTTCCTACTCTGGAATTAAAATGCTTGTAATGTATATTCCTGTCTTGCTTTACTTATTGTAAACTGCTAAGAATTTTGCATTTGTGGAGGGTATACATATGGTAAATAACTAAAATAAATTGTATAATTTTGCAATTGTATTATAAATCGTGTTATTTTTGAAAGTTAAACTATGCTTCAAATCCTGCAGTGAATCATGGCTAATTCTTCTGTGCTGTCAATATGTTCCCCCAATATTTCCTGTGGCGAAATTTTATTTTATTTTTCCTGTGCTAGCATTCTTTTGTGTTCCTCATTTTTAACAGTTTGGGGAACTAAAGTCTGGCTTCAGTCTGGCTGTTGAGTTGTTGTTTTTTTTAAAAAAGTCCCTAACATACCTCAACTATAAAATAGTAATCCAATCACTCCAATCAAAGTCTCATATAATGTAGTTAATTTAATTCTATGATATAGAAATTGATTGATACCACTACCTGGGGCCTTTCTAAATGATAATCCAGAATGGGTGAAGTTTTACTCATCAAATAGTGTAGCCTTAATTAGGTAGTATGTACTCAATTTCTGTTGCTAAAGTCCAAAAGGGTATTTCCTACTCAATAAACTCTAAGTGATTTTTTCCTCTAGCCTGATTTCACTAATCTCCAATTCTGTTAAATCCAATACAAGGGTGCCCCCCCCACCTTTCTTCAGTTATTCCTTGGGGTTTTGGCTTCTGAGGCAACTCATTTTCCAGGTCTATTTGCCAAAAGTTCCCTCCATTCAGATCTCTTCATTAAACTCTTCAGATGTGTACTCTGTTGCCTTCATAACTGGCTCCTCAGCAGACCTTCCATTTCTACTGTATCACAAATTTTGGCCTCTTCGTAGTTTGTTAGCAGGATTCCTTCAAACTAAAAGATTATCTTGTTCCCAGATCTTTGTTCAGCCTCAGCAGTCTGTTATTCTAACTCATTTTCCGATCGTTAAACTTTTTAAATTTAGAACCCAGACCAATTTCTGGAGCAGACAGCTGCTTCTGGTTTTCTAGTAATCAATCCAAATTGGTTGATCTACTTTCATTTTCAAACAACTTGAACTCTTGGTTGCATAGCACACCATCCATCGGTGTGATACAGAATGTCAAAGGTATGCTTTTCACTTACAGAATTATCTTAAAATACCATTCAAAGGGCACCTAGAGGATCCTGAGTAAAATGTCAAAAAAATCCAAGTAAGTAGCCTCATAACCTTTCCCTTGTTCAAGAAACCCCAAAGTCCTTAGATTTGCATTGTCAATCAAGCAACATTTTAAAAAAACCACCAGAAATCTGTGCAAATCAAACATCAATGAAAATTTTTCAAGTGCTTGAGAGATTTTATTTAGGTTATCTCCCATTGTTCTGGCCTTTGGAAACTTCATCATTCACTATTTGGGTTACAAAACTTGTTTGGCAGGAGGTAAATGCGTGGAGGACCCTGCTTGGAAGATGGTGAATGAACAGAATCCATGAGAATTTAGGATTCAGCTAAAGATGGCTAAGACGCTGAGCTTGTCGATCAGAAAGGTCAGCAGTTCAAGCAGTTCGAATCCCTAGCGCCATGGAATGGAGTGAGCTCCATTACTTGTCCCAGCTTCTGCCAACCTAGCAGTTCGAAAGCATGTAAAAATGCAAGTAGAAAAATAGGAACCACTTTGGTGGGAAGGTAATAGTGTTCCGTGTGCCTTTGGCATTTAGTTATGCCGAACACATGACCACAGAGACATCTTCAGACAGCGCTGGCTCTTTGGCTTTGTAACAGAGATGAGCACTGCCCCCTAGAGCCGGAAATGACTAGCACATATGTGTGAAGGGAACCTTTACCTTTTTAAAGATGTGCAGAGTTAGAAGATTGGGGCCATCTGAAATTCCTGAATGAAAAATTATTTCAGCCTCAGTTTTCATGACTGTGTCCATCATACTATCATGCAGTCTAATCAAGCTATTATGAAGGCACATTAGAGCATTGTTGTGAGAGCAAGTACAATACAGTAAGGTGAATATTGTAAGTGGGAATGCAGAGAGAACAATTTCTTTTGGGGTAGGCGTAGATGTAGCATTTTTGAGCAAACTTCTTGCAGAAAAACAGCATATTGGCAAGAGAGCTAGGCTGACCCTTTGTCCTTAAGTTAATTGTGTCCTTAGTGAGAAACCTTCAAAGTTGCAATTTTCTTTAGCCTGAAGAGGAAAAATCTGTCTAATTTACCATGCATTTACTACCGACTGCACATACTATATTTCTCTTTTGTAATCTGAATTAGAAATTTGAATTTAGAATGAATAAACTAATGAGGTTCTTTGAGTTGAAAGTTGGTGAAAGAGAAATGGTTTTGGGCTGGAGGAAAAATAATATCAAAGTGTTAAAATAAAAATGGTAGCTCTTTTGATAAGCACTGGCTTGGGAATAAATTCAATTAATTTTCATTCGTTGAATGAATATGGTATAGTGATGGGAAATCTATCAGTATGTTGCAGAAAATTATGTTTAAAGTTCCCCCCTGTTATATTTAAAAAATGATGAGACAGATCTTTCCCCTCAATCTGTTAAACTGAAGCCAAGCAGATTCAGTAAGAAACTTTCCATATACAAAGTATGCTTTGTAAACACAACTTTGGGCATAAATTTCTTTAAAAGATTTTTGGGCTAGAGCTTAAAAAGCAGGATATTTATGTCAACTACATCAAATGAACTTTTGGTCACTTAGCATGTAACTGAGATCCAAGACTTAAAAGTGCTATTCTTATTTTCTCTGCGGTTAGACCTGGTTGAGTTTGAAACCAGGAACCATAAATTCTAATCTTGGCTCTGAGTGGGCAGTGAGGTTAGTGAGAAGAAAGCAGATATGGTCATTTGGAGCATGGCTGCATCCTCTCCTTTCGGACAAACTGATTGCACTGTAGTTGCTTCTATGGATGGAGCGTTAACAGTTTGTATGTTTAGTTATATGGGGGTGGTTCACTTTCCCTGAATAATCCATTGTTCCTGGAACTGGTGTAGGGCTGAATAGCCAGGCATTTGTCTGAAAAGGAAACTCAAGCTGGGCTGAGAGCCAGGCCTCAGTTGGAAACAGCTGCTCTCGCCCCTCTGAGCAAAACGGGTGGGAAGCCTGACGGATATTTATGTGTGGGGGCAAAGTGCTGGTAGTAATCACAATTGAGATTGCAACAGAATGGGCCCCAAAGAGGAAACCGTGGGCAGGGATTTTGAGTTGAGGGGATGCACCTTGTCAGGTTGCAAGTGGCAAGGCTGGGAGGCAGCTTTTGAACTGGAAATATTGGAGGGATAATCTGCAGAACTTCTTTTTCCCCTATGTCTTCATGCACTCTTCTCTGATTTGGCATTCTATCAGAGTACTGGGCTCTTGTGACACACACAGCTACCAAGACTTTCTCATGCATATTTATCCTTCACTTTAGAACGCCGACTGCCCTGGCAGTGAACTTCTATCTGCTATAAGACTGCCATCATTCTGCTTATTCCATTCTGAGAAGGGAGGATGGAGACCATCACCTCATCTTCAGCTGAGCATATATGGCAGAACCAGCTCTATCCACGCAGGTTCTGTGCAGTGTTATGGATTCAAATAAAAGGGTTTGGGAGAGTACAAGGACCAAATGGTGCCTTGCTTAATAAAATAATGTTAGCACATGAATCTTGTAAGATGTTGTGCTCTTGCACGGTTCTGCTGAGGTTTTTGTGCATGCTCTCTCTCTCTCTCCCTCCCTCCTCTCTCCTCTCTCCCTCCCTCTCTCTCCTCTCTCTCCCTCCCTCCCTCCCTCCCCCCCCTCCCCCCAACAGGGTCTCCCAGCCCTGCTTAAAACTGTGCAGTGATATTTAAGGCCTGAAAGGAAAATGGAGTATCAGGGGAAGGGGCAAAATGATGTGCAACACAATACAGCAAAGTGATGTTTATGCATAGAATGAAGCGAACTGGATAGAAAAATAATCATAGTTGTGGGATCCAAAAGCTTGGCCTTTGTGAGGCTGATCCCTGTTTCCTGGCCCATTTTGCAAACTAGGTCTTGAGACTATACAGTTCACATCAATAGCAGCATGTGTGCAGTGTATTTAATTTGGCAGGGACTGGACTGTTCTCTTAAAATCAAAGGTGAGAAGACGATATGTCAGAGACCTGGGTGTCTTGGAACCCTGGCGGGACTGATGAATCCACAGCAACGCGATAGGGAAGTGACAGAAGAATTTAACATTGTGGTATTCCGTAAAAAAATAGGTGGCGTAATTGTGAGGTGGGGGGAGGGGGCAGGAGTGGGGAAGCCCACAGCCTTCTGCAAAATGATGCTCTGACCAAGTGAATGCATGTGGAGGTACCGCTGAGATCACATCTGCCCTCATTTCTGCTCCCACAATGATTCTGGTGACTGGAATTGCGCCAGTAATTACCACATAAGTTTCCTGTTAGGACTGCATTTTTAGTGGGAATCAGAGTAGGAGTTTTAAGTATTCGGAGAATACAAGATCTTGTGAAATGAAAGTCCAGACTATGTTTGACATTACGCGTGTTTATTATTATTCACTGTCTTCTTCACTGGAGCTGGCGAGAGGAATGACTGATTAAGCTTCGAATGGATCAAAGGAGGAAATATTTTAAATCTATTCTGTGTGAGCCTCCTAAGAATAATTCCATCTTTCAAAAATGCTAATAATATCTCAAGAGATTGCACTGTTGTTGGTGGGGATTTTTGTCCAAAGTACAGCATGGTTTGAAAGGTTTAAAAAACTGCCTTTTTTCTTGGTGTATTCCATTTCCACATCAAGTAAAGTAGGTGCCATTTATAATAAGGCAAATGTGAAAAATCAAGCAATTAACCACACAACATAGGCTACCCTCAACTTGCAACCCTCATTGAGTCTGCAATTAGAGTTGTAAAAGGTGTTGGTCTTTAAATCGGTCACCACATGAGCACGCCCAATTTCACGAGCTTTTTTGCAGAGGTCATTAAGTGAACGTGACCATCATAAAGTGAACACATGGTTGTTCAAGGAAACGCCATGTTATTAAATGAACCTGTTGTTCGCTAAGGGGCGTTTTTGCCAGAAACTGGAAGTAAACCCCAGTTTTCAGAAAAAATAAATGTCTAAGTCACAGTCATGTGACCACAGGACTCTGCAAATGGCCATAAATGCAAGCCAATTGCCAACTGCCCAAAATGTGATCACATGAACACAGCTGGTAATGGTAGGAGGGCGGTCTTCAGATTTTCACACCTGTCTTATAAGTAGTTTTCTCAGAATCCATTAATTGCCTGGTCATAAGTTGACCACTACCTTTACCATTCATATTAATTTTAACAGTAAATCTCAAATCTGTTCATCTACCCAGGAAGGACCATCCCTGTGGTCACGTGATTTACATTTGGATGCTTGTGCCGGGGTCATGTGGTCACATTTTGTGACCTTCTGAGACAAGCAAAGTCAATGGGGAAGTTGGATTCACTCAACAACCGTGTTATTTATTCAACAAGTGCAGTGATTCACTTCACAAATGTGGCAAGAAAAATGGTAAAATGAGGCAAAACTCACTTAACAAATTCCGCACTTAGCAACATAACTTCTGGGCTCAATTGTGTCTGATGATTGCAGTTGGAAATACAATGCTAAACGAGCAGTGTATGCAGTGGTGGGATTAAAAATATTTTACTACTAGTTCTGTGGGCATGGCTTGGTGGGCATGGCAGGGGAAAGTTACTGCAAAATCCCCATTCCCTCCGCACCCCGTTAATCTGCTTTCCAGCTCCATTCTCCTGTGCAGGGCAACAAAAGAAGACCCAGCCATCAGCTGGGACTTGGGAGGCAGAGAATAGATGGGGGTAGGGACAGTCAGAGGTGGTATTTGTCGGTTCTCTGAACTACTCAAAATTTCCACTACCGGTTCTCCAGAATTGGTCAGAACCTGCTGAATACCACCTCTGAGTGTATGTGATGGAAATTGCATACATAGTTAGAAAGTATCATTTATTAGTTCCTTAGAGAACTACAAGTCCCAGCATTGTTTGCAATCCAAAATGATTTGAGGACAAATATTGCTTTAAACTCGAAGGACAGATTTCCAGAACATGGGGAACCAACAGCATACCCCTGGCTTAAAAAAAATAAGGTAATAGTGATTTTCAGTGACCTTACTACACCAGTATACAAATAATGTGGTATAAAGTGGCATGTGGTTCCTTAATATTTTCCCCTCTGGAAATAAAACTATAATTAAATACCCTTCTCTATTTAAAGGTGATGTTGACATTTTCAAGGAACCAAGGTCTTTTTCCAGGGTCTCTAAACTATTTTGTAGATCAGTGAAGACCAACTAAATGCGGCCACCTGTCATGTTGCTAATTTGACTACAGCTAGTTGTGGGGTTTTTACCAGGGTATGTAAAATCTTTGCTCTTGCTGTTCAAAGTGTAAGCAGTTTGTCAACATTTTTGACAATGTTATCAAACCCCTGCTACTGCCTGTTCTCTTGACTGACCTTGCTTCCCAGGATTGCTCACTTAATTCCTTGTTTTTTACTCCATATTCTGGATGTGTTGGTGACAAGGATTTGACTTGAACATTAATATTAAGTTTGACACGTGGTTTTCAAAATTGCAACCTTTGAAAGAATTCTGGTCTTGATGAGAAATTCCTTGTTTTCCTGAGTAGCCTTGTTTCTCTGTGGCTTAATCCCTCTACTTGCTAACAACTGGTGATCAGTTGGAATTTGTGTCCTGCTTTAACCCTGAAGATTAACTCTTCTGTTAAGTATAAGGAAAGGGAGCCGTTAAATGGGGGAAGTAAATAAAATATTTCCTGTTACAGAAGTTCTGAAAAGAGTGACAGTAACATTTTTCTCAAAAAACTATATTTGATATTAACTAGCTGGCTTAATACAGATGCTACTTGCTTAACAACCACCTGTTCAGCGATCATTTGAACTTGTGACAGTGCTGAACAAGTGGTATTTATGACCAGTCCTCAAACTTCTGTCCATTGGAGCATCCCTACATTTATGTAGACACCATTTGCAATCTTTGTTGGCTTTCTACAAGCAAAGTCAATGGGGAAGCCAGCAGTAAGTTGCAAATGGTGACTACCTGAGGTCCTTGCTAATGACACTGTAGGATTCCCTTAATGATGGTAACCAGGAAGTGGTTCCATTCCCAATTGGTATTGTTCACTAAGGACTACCTGTATTTTATATTCAATACTAATATTTGAGGACATCAAAAACCAATTTTTAATTGTACAGTAATGCTCTGCAATAATGTTCAATAGAAGGGTTGTTTTGCAGTCACTGTGAATAAATTCTATATGATTTCTGTTATTTTATCATTTTGCTAATCCTAGTAGAGATCTAAATAAGAAATACGCTCTTGTAGAAAACCTAAAAAAATGAATGTGCATGCTTTATGTCATTATAAATATTAAAAGTCAGATTTTAGAATCAAAGTTTAGAATTTGCAAAATTTGAAAATCCTACCTGTATTTCCAAAATGTGTTTCAGTACTACAGTAATTTGAAACGATCTTTTCTGTTAAAGACCACAATCCCTTGACCTTGCATGATATTGATTCTTCCTACATTATATGGATTAGAGGTGACTGATATTCTTTATAATTTTTATTAAAACTTTCAAACAACAAGGTATAAACATTAACTAATATAAAGAAGAAAGGAAAAAATAACAGAAAATGTAAAACGTGCAAGAAAAGAAAAAAGTTGAAGAGAAATAGAAAAGAAGGAAATAAGATAAAAAAATGGCTTCTGATATTCTTCACAGCAGTTCTAAGTACAAATCTATTTTTAACTTCTCTCTCTAAAGTTTTATGTCATAATTGTTCTTCTTTCTATAATCTATCATGTCTAATCATGTCTCACAAATTCATTTTTTAAATTTGTTTGCAAAATGTCCATAAGAAGCTTCCTGTCACCAATAAATGCAGATATTTTTTCTCTAATGAAAGAAGTCTACCCATTTCAGCAAAATCTATCAAGTGTGGTTAGAGGATATATTTTTTTCTTATTTTACAGTCACCTCATTTCATTTACCAGTTGTATAGCCAATGCAGATACCATCTTCTTAAACCTGCATTCTTGTATTTTCCCATTACTTCTTCCATGTTTGTTTTCGTTCCATAAAAATCGATTACAAAGGAATAGTTACATAATATCTTTGAATGTGGTGCCAGCGCCCAGAATGTTGCTCAATTAATTTGTAAAGGTTGAAATCCCCATTAGTTACTCCCAATCTATTTCTTCCTTTTTTTTTAACAAATCTGAGTAATGTTCGAATTGTTTATTCACTGTTCTTAAAACATAATACCAGGACATGCGTATTAGTAGAAATCTTCCAATGGAATCATTCTAATTCCAAACTGAATCCTTCTGCCAGGAAGTTATTATTTTTCCATTCTTAGTGTTGCGTTAGTGAAAAGTGTTGTCTAAACATCCTCCAAATACTGTAAAATTCTATGAATGAAGCACAGTGATGTTTAAAAAAATGTCTTGATGCATCGCAAGTACCCACTGAAAATGATTTTGGTTTTCCCATAATGAGGCATTTTAGGTATACCATTTAGATTTTAGTGAATATTGGTAATAAAGCATATTGGGATGCAGAGGTATCTCGCAGTAAACCATTTTTGGGTTTAGAAACACACTGGAACTTTTTACATGTTATTTTGTATCTCCACCTATGTCCTGAATGTATGTTGGCACAAGTGTAACTTCTGAAGTGATTCTCTGACAGCATCGCATATCCACGTTTGATTTTGGTGGTGCTTCATATATTACAAAATTCCTACGTAGGAAGATGAACTTTAGACAGTCATATCTGGTGACTGTACAATGGTTGTGTAACAGGCAAGATCATTTGCATGCTGATTCCATGCTGATGATGAGAGTTGAGGGATTTTGTGATGAATCAAAGCTCTGGATCTGCTTTCCTCAACTTGGTATCCTCCAATAAGTTGGGCTTCAACTTGTGTAATTCCCAGCCAGTGTGACTTTAAGTAAATTCCCCTGAGTTCCCGTCTAATCTTCTTTAAAAGGGTAAGAAAGTAATAGAAAAATTACAGAGTTTGGGGGAAAGGGAAAATACATTTTAAAACCCTATGCAAATATCTATCTATCTATCTATCTATCTATCCATCCATCCATCCATCCATCCATCTATCTATCTATCTATCTATCTATCTAAAGTTATCTTAGGAAAAATGTTGTCTAATATTACAAAATGTCAGAAAATCTATGCCCAGGAAATGCTTTGAGTCTATTTTAATTAAGAGATAAAACTGCCTTTTTAAAATGGATGTCACATATCTCTTGAATCTAATCCTTACTACCCAAAATATTACTACTTTTCTAATTCCTCAAAATAATTTTCTTAGCTTCACCCCAGGCCAGAAACAACCATAACTCCTCAAAAATAGTCAAATTCCAGAGTTTTAGGATTTAACATCTTTAACACTAAACTTTCCCCCCTTAAATCAGTTTATCTACTGTACCTTTAAATATTATTCCAAAGTGATATTAGTAAATCACAGGACAAAATCATATAAATCAATGAGCTCTCAATTATTTTACATCATCACTAGAGAAAGTCATTGTGCAAGTATTCTGTCTCCCTTTCCATAATGTATTGTTTTTACGGTAAGATAAATTATGGATGAAATGTTGGTAAGACACAGAGAGTTACAAATAGAAAACAACATCATCTGAATGGGTTTCTGGCAGAATTCCATGTATGTGGCTAGACAATTGCACACTAAAAATCTTTTAAATTATATATCAAGATCCAAAGTCATGGGAAGGCAGCATTGCAAGATTTCTGCTTTCTTACCTGAGCCTTCCTCAAAATGCCTATAAAGATGTTAAATCACATGTGACATTTTGCACCACATCTGAAGTGGGATGCTCAAAATCTTGTGAGATAGAGCAGCCTTATGAGATTT
Source organism: Naja naja (assembly GCA_009733165.1). Classification (NCBI taxonomy): domain Eukaryota; kingdom Metazoa; phylum Chordata; class Lepidosauria; order Squamata; family Elapidae; genus Naja; species Naja naja. The sequence continues at coordinate 177,639,912 of CM019149.1, forward strand.
GGGACAATTTAAGGAATAACAAGGTTGCAGGGAGTGGACCCTGCATATTACAAGGTGAACTGAACTGAAAAGGTTTATCAAACCTGTCCTAAGATAAACAGGGCTTTATATAATGCATATTTCAATTTAGTTCAATAGTAAATTGGCAACCCAAGCAGTTAACTTCCAAATAGATGCAATAAAATCCTGATAAATTTCCCCATTTGGCAACCCAGCCATAATATTTTACATTATCTACACTTTCAGATCCAAGCTGAAAAGCATCCTCTGGGGGAGTACATTACAATAACTTAACCATCGTCATGACTTAGGACTGTAATTCCAGGTTCAATTACAGTCGTAAATTGAGGACTACTTGCAAGGATGTCATTACTATTTTGTATTCTTCATTTCCCAGAAGAACATATTTTGAGAGCAGATTTATTCTGGGCTTGGTGTACTGGCAGCATCTGCCTTATCTTACTGGGGCACAGTTAAGCAGGGTCAGGTATGGATAGTACCCTTTTCATTTATTTACAGTAGGCACTTAAAAGGTTTGCTCAGGTACTTATTTTAAAATACAGCTCTGGGAGGCTCATAACCATAATTCCCAAACTAATAAAAACATAAAACTGGCACCTTAGTCACCCCTTTGGGATGCCCCAACCTCAAACATCCTCACTCAACCCCAATGCCTGGGTAAAAAGCCAGTCTTGGTGACTTCCCAGAAGGCTAAAAGGTTGTGTACCTGTGTTCTCTCTTCCCCCCCTCTCTCCCCGCTTCTCTGTATATGAATGTATTCCATAAGATGACCTGGTAGGCTAGGTAGATACTCTCAGGGAGAAGACCTACAAAGAACCTATGCCATGTAGGACTTTGGAGGTGGTAACCAATACTTCGAATTGCACCTGGAAGAAAGGAAACTGGGAGCCAGTGCAGCTTGGACAACAGAAGTATAATGTAGGCAAAACTAGAAGCACCCAGAACTGTGTGTACAAATCTGTTCTGCAGCAGGTGTAGCTTCCAGATAGACTTCAAGGGCAGCCCCATGTAAAATGCATTGCAGTAATGCTATCGGGCATGACAAAGGAATACCTTTCCTTGGGAAACCATCAAGGAATTATTCCAGGCTTTCGGCTGGCCTGGGAAGCAGAAGGAGAAAAAAACAACTTACCCACCATCCCTAAATAAGGCAGTGGCAAACAGCTTCGCTACTTGCCATACTGCCAGCTAGGAAGGCAGCACTGAAAAATAAATATTTTTTAAAAATCAATTCCTTTGTAGATAACCTGGTGTCTTCCAGAAGTTTGAAACATGTATGTATGTATGTATGTATGTATACATGTATGTATGTATGTATGTATGTATGTATGTATGCATAATATATATAAAGGTATAGTATAAAATTATGAAAGCAAATAACAAGAAACAAAAAGGAGAGTAAATTCAGTTACAATCAAAATTAAAACCAGTATCATTTACATCACTTCATGTTGCTTCAATTTTCATTGGCCATTGTTTCAATAATGTGTTTATGTCTGCCCCAGGATTACCTTCTGATGTCACATATTAAACACCAGGAGGGGGTATAATTTAAACCTTCACTGGGAGATCTCTTTTCCCAAATATTTCCCAGTAAAATATATGTACTACAGGCTGCTTCCAGTAAAGCTGGATTTCATGACATACCAAGATAGTCTATAGACCACAATTAGGAAGTTCTTAGCTGTTTTACCAAGGGCTTCTGCCTTCAGCTCAGCTAAAGGAAAAATTAGGAAGATTGATAGCAAAACTAGGCTATCAGTTATATTAAAACCCCACTCAGGGTAGCAGGAAAATATTATAATACAGAAATAAAAATACAACAGTTTCTTCATATCCCATATAATTTGGTTCAGACTAACAGAATACAATTTATATGCATGGTACTGGTATACTTCTTGATGTTCTCTTTACTGGCAATATATTTAAGCCTTTCAGAATCTATGATTCCTGCATAAACATTGTCTGCAGCAATTACATGAATAATTATCAGTAAGAATAGCATTTGGTCTCATACGGAATATGTTGCAATTGTTTGGAAAACTAATTCATAAATTAATAGATGGAGCAAGTATATTCTTTTTGGGTGAACATTTATCTTATAAATTTAGGCTGGGTTTCAAGCTGATACATGCAGGCTTACTGGAGACTTGCAATATTACAGATCAAATGTCTCTGGTGGAGTTTTATATCATTCAGTGTATTTCAACTTACAAACTACCAAGTATTAAGAAATCATTGGATTGTAACAAAACAATCAGCTTGCCTACCTGCCCTGCCTTGACTGTAAGTTGCTTAAAAGACCCCCGTTTCATATTAAGATTGAAAACAATTCATACTTATACTTGTTCATTTACAGTATTGAGTTTATTTATTTGTGCCTGGTCGTTTGGATCATTTTCCTCTGGAAATAAATGAACAGATACAATATTTTGGGTCATTTTAATTGAGATCTCTTTATCTACTTTTAGGACTTGGGTGGAGAATAGATGATGTTTTAGGTCATATTTATTCAGAAATATTGAAAATTCAAAAGGATTCACAAACTTTTAAGCACCACTGTGCATGGCTCCTTGTTTTGCACAAATCTGTGTTGTAATTTCTTTTAATGGCATTGAGCAGTACTTGCCATTGCAGTGACTTTTGTGGCAGACCATGGTCTCTAATGGCAGTGACTGTGAACCTTTGGTGATTCTTCCTTCTTCTTCTTTTTCCAGCTGACAACCTCCAAATACCCAGTGGTGGTGAAGATGGGACATGCTCATTCTGGAATGGGAAAGGTGAGGGTATAAAAGTTCTCAAAAAAACCTGAGCCTGAATAGTCTCGAGGGTACTCACAAACCATCATCCTGCAATAAAATTCAACCAAATACTCCTTTGAGATATGTTGATGGAACCCTTTTGCTAAAGATCTTTTCCCACTTACATTAACCATGTCATAAACATCTTGTCATGGCAACAATTTTTTTTTCTGACCATGTTTCATGATCTTGCCTTCCCTACTATCTGAAATGGGTTTTCTCAGTCATCTTTAGCCATATTAGGATTAAAATAGCATTTCCCTGCTGTTTTGTCATCATCCAAGATTAGCCCCAAAGTATTAACTTCTGTTAGGATCACCCATTACCTCAGAATAGGATTATCAGTGGTTCAGCAAAAGGAGTCTCTTTTGTCCCCATGTCCTTTGTCTAGCAGGCATAGCTTAACATCAGAAATTGGCCAGGTTTTTTTGGGTATTCTCAAGCAGTTTTTCACTGTAGCGTAGCATTTCCCCAATAAGTATTAACCTCAACTTTACAAACTCAGCTCTGTGACCTTAATTAGTACCCTCCCACCAGTGTGACAGCTGCCTGAAATTGACAAGACCTTAATTACAAGTAGGAGTCTTTTGCCTCCTAAGGGCTAGTACCTTCTCAATGTTTATTCCCCACTGTGTGCCTCTTTACTCACTTGTAATCCCTTCCTCTCCAATGAATAAAAATCCAAATACCATATAGGTAGTGTATCCATTATCCTCTTTTTCCAGTGGTCCCTGCTGCCCTTTCCCTGTTCAGATATCTGGTAACCCTCCGTTGGAGGGGAGTCATGGGATTGGCACTGATCTGAAACTGAGGCATAGTGCCAGGCACAGGGACTCCCAGTGGGGTCAATCATTTTCACCCTTTAAAAATGTTCTGCTCACTCAAAGCAGTTTGACTCAGGAGAAGGGAGAGGGCCTGCAAGGCAACTCAAAAGTTTTTGTTTTTTTAAATGCTCTAGATTAATTAGTTGGCCTTCATCTTTGTTTATCTCGGTATCTGTTACATGCTGATCACTTAGATCCCTGCTCTGCCTGGAATGCAAAGTTTATTACCTAGGCCCCAGAGCTGCTAAGCTCCTGCTTTGTGTCTCTTCCCAAGTTGCAAGTAACAGTATGTTCTTTTTCTCTTTCCTAGGTTATTTTCATTGTTGAGACAGAAACCCATTAGATATGTAGTGCATTCCCGTTTTGGCTCTGAGGTCTCCAATTCCTCTCCTTTTCAGGGGGGCAATTGTGGGAAGAATAATCTTTCTTCTCAATAACATCTGTCCCAATTAGCCACAAATAGATCTTCAGTGTTAAAATACAACATTTCCCAGCAACTCCAGCTGCAATTTATAATGGATTCCACTTTTGTTTAGGAACAAGTATAGAAATTAATTTTGTTTGTTTCTTTATTTAACTGTACTTATGACCTAGCCTGGTCCTGGAGGCCTTGGGCAGCATAAAACCACAAAGGCCAAAACATAAAGAACCCACAGTATAATGAAAACACCATGAGAAAGCAAAAGCAAATTCAAGATTTGACCCACAACCATTCAGCTGGGACCAAAGACTTGTTAGAATCAAGCTTTTGAGCTGTTTCCAAAACACCTGCAAAGTGGAGGCTTAGAAACTTCTGCAGGGAGGGTATTTCCACCAAGAAGGCCTGCTGTCTGATCCATACCTGTTTTACCTCACAAAACAGGGGTGGGGTGTCAGATTCTCTGTGGAAGATAGGACTGGATGAGTGCATTTGGCTGGAGAGCTGTTGCCTGATGTTTGTGAAAACAACAATGAAAAACAAAAACAAAGGAACAAAAGTTGACAAGAAGAGAAACAAACCCACACACTCCAGGCCATTTCACTCATTGTTGATAAAGGCCTGGGGGAAGCCAAGTTTTTAAGGCCCTTCAAAACACCAGCAGGGTAGGAGCCATCTGGATCTCAGGGAGAGCTTCATTCCAGAGAGCAAATTCTACTATAGAGAAGGGCATTTCTGGCATCCCTGATAGATGGCATTATTCAATCAAAGGACCTGAAGAGAGTGCCAACCCTGCCAGATTAAATCAGGCAGCTTGATACTATGGGACAGAGGTGGGTATTCAGCAGGTTCTGACCAGTTGTGGAGAACCAGTAGCGGAAATTTTGAGTAGTTCGGAGAACCGGCAAATGCCACCTCTGACTGGAGATTTTACAGTATGCTTCCCCTGCCACACCCACCAAACCACGGCCACAGAACCGGTAGTAAAAAATTTTTTTGAATCCCACCACTGCTGTGGGAGATATGTGGTTCCTTAGGCCCTGTGCCATGTAGGGCTTTAAAGGTATTGTCCAGTACCTTGAACCATGAAGCGCAAATGCTACATTGGCATACCAAGGCATGCCTATCGCTGCCATCATTGCTGCATTCTGGACCAATTGAAAATTCAGAGTGGTCTTCAAGGGTAGCACTGTGTAGAACATGCTACAGTAGTTTGGCCATGGGGTGACGAGGGCATCAGTGACTATCTGAAGAGCCTCCCATTCTAAGAAAGGACTGAACGTGGTGCACCAGAGGAAGCTGTGCAAAGGTCTTCCTGGCTAAAGCTACAACCTGCTCCACAAGCAGGAGCTGTGAGCCTAGGAAGACTGCCAGTTTGCACACTCTTAAATGGAGGAATGCCACCCAGTCAGAGATGGAATGTAGATCAAATATTCCCGGCCACTTAATTTTGGTGGGATTTTATTTTATTTATTTATTTATTTTATTTAAACTTATATGCCGCCCCATCTCCGAAGACTCGGGGCGGCTTACAACTAAAACATGAAACAATAAATACTTAAAAAACAATTAAATTAGATTATAAGTCCAAATATAAACACTATAAAACCTTAAAAACCATCCCTCTCCCAGAGGGGGTCACAGCCCGGGTTGGTCAAATAACCAGGTCTTTAACTCACGGCGAAAGGTGCGGAGGTCAGGGGCCAGGCGGAGCTCCAAAGGCAGTTGATTCCAGAGATCAGGGCAGCGACAGAAAAGGCTCGTCGTCGGGAACCGCCAGCCGGCATTGACCTGCCGACGGGACCCCGAGGAGTCCTTGCCTATGGCTCGCACAGGCGACCGGTATTCGATATTGGAAGAAGACGCTCCCTTAAATATTGAGGACCCATGTCATGAAGGACTTTGTATGTTAACACCAAACCTTGAATCTCACCCGGAGCGCAACCGGCAACCAATGCAGGCCACGCAGGAGGGGGGTTGTATGGGAGAACCGGGTAACTCCCATCACCCCCCCGCGCCGCCGCATTCTGCACCAGCTGCAATCTCCGGATGGTATGCAAGGGCAGTCCCAGACAGAGAGCGTTGCAGTAGTTGAGCCTAGAGGTAACAAGGGCATGAGTGACCGTGCGCAGGGCGTCCCGGTCCAGAAAAGGGCGAAGTTGTCGAACAAGGCGGAGCTGGGCAAAGGCAGAGTCAGAGTCAGAGATGATCCCTCCCTGTCCAAATCTGCATAGCTTCCAGACACAGGGATAGAACATCAACAGTCTTACTTGACCAATCCAGAATCATCAATGTATCAAACCCCAAACCAGTGGATGACCTCACACAGTAACTGAAAAGGAGATGAGAAGAATGGAGCCATGTGCATTCCCACAAAAGAGGGGCCAAGAGAATGATTTCTCTCTCCTCTGCCCCCAACAATACCAACAGGGTTTAGTCTAGAGAAAGGAAGAGAACTACTGTATACGTGTGTCTCCATTCCCCAGCCCATGGAACTGACTTAGAAAGATACTGTGGTTGACAATATTGATAGCCACTAAAAGATCAAGAGCAGAAAGGATGGATGCACCATCTTCATCTGGCTCTACCATAAGTCGTCTACATCAATGACCAAAGCTATCTCAGTACTAAATCCCAGGCTGAAGCCTGACAGAAATGGGCTCAGATAACCCATTTCCTCCAGGTTTTCACCAACTGCAGACTGATCACCGTGTCAACAACTTTTCCCAAAAAGGAAAGATTGGAGACTGGATGATAGATGTCAAAAATCCATTGGGTCTGAAGATGGCTGGCATCATTGGCTCTTCCAAGGCAAGAGGCATCATCTCCTTCGTCAAAGAGGCTGACACTACAGAATGGACCCAACAATTAGATAATCATTTCTGTTAGTTTTTGATGGCGGGCTGAATCCATGAGAAAATGATGTCAGTAGGTGTTCCCAAATGAAGAGCTTCTAGCACTATCTATTTAAATTATTGTTGTTTTTGTTTTTGTATTTTCATGCTTAACATTTTGGGGAAAATAAATAAAAATAATGGGCTACAGGTAGAAGGCACTATTGTATTCCTGTATGACGTGATCATATGAGGAAGAGAAATTCACACAATAAAACCTCATCAGGAAATATGTAAAACATGCAATTTGGGAGGGTAAATCTCATTTCAAAATTCAGTTGCTGAAATGTGGGTGATGTAGGCTTATTTGCTTATATTTGATGCAGTAAATGCAAAGGCTTCTGTTTGTTACAGGTCAAGGTGGAGAACCAGTATGATTTCCAGGACATTGCCAGTGTAGTAGCTCTCACCAAGACCTATGCCACCTCAGAACCTTTTATTGATGCCAAGTATGATATCCGTATACAGAAGATTGGCAACAACTACAAAGCTTACATGTGAGTCTGGTAAAAATTCTCCTTTTTTATATCTCCTTACTCTTAGCAAATATTGCAACTTCCCCCCTAGAAGCTTCTTGACCTGTCAGCTTGATCCCATCCTGCAATTGAACTCGTAAATCTCGGAACTTTTCTGGTCTTTTTGTCCAAGATCGGATTACCGACTAATCTGAGTGACATTTGATATAGAACTCTAAGGACAGCTGGGTTAGATCATAGAAAATTTAAAGAAGAAGAAAGCTAAAGAAGAAAGAAAATCTTGTTCCTTTGTGGAAACATTTTAAAAATTCTAGAAAGTGAAAGCTTGCCATTCGGACTAATTGGTGAATTGATATAGACTCTGGACCTGGGTTACATAGAAAATTTAAAGAAGAAATGAAAATAAAAATTTTGGCGAACGCACATTGTCACATAAGATTGAAATATCTACATTTGCTGAAATTCTCTCTCTTTTTTTTTACAAACAATGAGAAATACCCCCCTTTTGGGGGGGGACTGTATTTGTGCTATCTCTGAAGGAAAGTTTAGATTGTACCTCTTTTGAGGACTCAGTTTCTCAAAACATCATATTTAATATACCCTTCATTTGACAAGCCCCATTTGAATTAATTCTCCCTTCTCAATCTGTATCAGTCTCTTTCCTGATGTTATTGAGCTCCTTTTTCAAGGAAACATTTGCTCTCTGTTTTCTCACTGGATCTTTAATACTCACAATGTCCTCTTTCCCCTGGCAGGAGGACCTCTGTTTCAGGCAACTGGAAAACCAATACTGGCTCTGCCATGTTGGAGCAAATAGCTATGTCAGATAGGTGAGTGTCATAGAGGGGAAAATATGATTGGGTAGATAGAAGGGATTATAAATAAATGCTTAGAATAGGAGGACTCTTCCTCTCTATGGCTAGGAGAATAGGAGGACTCTTCTTCTCTATGGCTTCCCCTAGCTCTGGCTAAACATATCTGAGTGAAAGTGATAAAATTAGGAGGGCTCCGTACTTGTGCTACGTTTATAATTTTGTCTCTGTTCTTCATCTTTTCCATTCTGCGGTAGGTACAAGCTATGGGTAGACACTTGTTCAGAGATCTTTGGTGGTTTGGACATCTGTGCGGTAGAAGCTCTACATGGCAAGGATGGACGTGACCACATTATTGAGGTGAGGTGCTGAATGCTTATATTTTAACAAATATACCAGGGAACACAAACGTTTTAAAAAATTGCTCAAAGAAGGAAAGATTAGAATTTATAAGGTAAAGAGCCAGCTTAATAGGTTCTTTTTTAAATTGAGGATTTTAAAGCAAAACTTTTTAACAAGTTGGTTCTGGAAATGATGAAACCTCAACATAAATGTGTTTTTAGGATACCAGGACAGTATTGTATTCTCTCGGGCCAAAGAGATTTGAGTTGAAATCCATTTTCAGCTCCAATACTCACTAGATGGCATCAGGCCGATGACTTTCTCTCTCCCCTTTTACTCAAAAAATACAGCATTAATGTATTCCGTCAGGGAACCTCTGTCATTGCTATTGTTGCAGAAAACCTTATGGAGATTTACTAAAAAGATTTGGGGAATAGTTTGGAAAAACCTTGACCCACATTAAAAATTAATGTTTTAACTAATATTCAGAATATATAGTTCAAAGCAACTGGCGGTTAATGTTAGGGTCCTTTGAGAGATAAATATATATATCACTCTGCTTCTACTGCATTTTCCTATGTTTTTGGTGCATGTATATTTTGTCTATTGATGATGATGTGCAATTGGTTTTCCATGTTACAGGCAGTGGGACAAACTGGCTTAGTTCCAGTTACTTCCTGGCTACATGGATCAGACTGTATTCTTTGAGTCACCACCGATTGCACCATGTGGTTTTGTTAACACTATTGCTTAGTGTTTATACACACAGCACACGTAATCCTTCCAACAAATATCCAGTAATGGTGGTCATCTTTTATTATCACCATTCTGCAGATGATTATCTTCTGTAGGGAGAGGGACTTTCAGAGGAAATGTATTCTCTGGATGCCACCCATATTTTTATGGGTGGAACCTATTTGTTTTCATCCCAAGTTGAAACTTCTGCTATTAATTTGCTAGTGCCATTAATGTTTAAAGTAGGCATTTTAAAAAGCACACACATACACACGTCATTTCCTGCAGAAGGTCTTGGAGTAATTCACACATGTTCTACTTGGGAAACAGGGAAACAGCTCACTTCCTGTTTGTTCTTGTTCTTTCCTCAGGTGGTGGGATCATCCATGCCTCTGATTGGAGACCATCAGGAGGAAGATAAGCAGCTGATTGTGGAGCTGGTACTGTCACGCATGGCCCAGGTCATTCCTCGCACCCCAGTGCCCTCCCCTGTGCGCTCTGCCTCAGGACAGCATGCCCAGGTATTACGACCTTGTTTTTCATCATAAACACTAGTCATTACTCGTTTTTTGTTTTTCTGCTGTAGTTTATGTTTAGTCACTGCTTACTAGAAATGGAAGGAGGAAATGCGGGGTCAGAGCAGCAAACTGTCATAGTGAAGTTTACAGTAGATTGTGGCAACAGTAGTGGGGGACAAGGCACAGGTTGCCTGCATTAGGACCAGGGTTAGTATCTGAAATTTCTCATTAAAGTTGTTGGGTCAGAAAGGTGCAGAAGATTTCAGCATGAGGGACTCTTTGATTTTGATAATTTTGATAACAAAAACTCCTTTGTTTTTGATAATGGACAGTTAGATGACTTAGGAAAACCTACACGATGAAGTGAAAGTCAATATTTCTTTCTATCTATTTGATCTCAAGCACCTGGTGTCCTTCTATAATACTGTAGGGATTTCATTTAACTGCCATGGATAATAAACGTTGGTAGATTGGTCTACTTTGAATTTGTCCAATCTCACTTTCCAACTCTGCTGGATGTCATCCAGTGTTCTGTTTCCCACAGTAATTGCCAGCTAGAGGCCACTGTGAAATTCACAAGGGCCACCAGGTCCTCCTATTCATGGTTCTTAGCAATAGGCATTCAGAGGCATACTGCCTCTAATTCTAGAAATATATAACCGTCTTAAGCAAAATGGCTATTATTTGTCTAATGTTTCTTAAAAGCCATTGAAGTTGGTGGCTGCCATAACAGTTTGTGTTATGAAGAAGAATGCTTCTGTTGTGTTTTGAAGCTTTTCCTTAGCTAGATTGCTATCATCACATCTGTCAAAACAAATTTCAGCTGTTTAGAGACAAACCCCACTTCCCAAATGTATTGCCAAGCATCTGGGGAAAAGGAAGGGCAGGGAAAACTCTTTGTTTGTCAATCCATTCCTCATGTTTTATGATGAGTGTATATGATTCCCAGTATTTGATGGGCTCCAGTGGAGAAAGATTCCTTCATGTGTCATCTGTTCGGTCTTTTTTTTTAATTGACTGTCTGAATGGGCATCCTACTACGGAAAGATTTAGAGACATTCTTGTATTGCATGGACGATGCTACAAAGAAGATAGAATGTCGCACAAATAGGAAAATTATAGGTGGGCAGGATGGGATAAAAGGAAAGGAGGATAAGTTTTGATGCATGCTCCTGTTTTTGTTTGTTTCCGTTCATAGGCTCAGTCAGCTCAAGCTGGACAGAGACAAGGCCCTCCAGCCCAACAGAGACCTCCACCCCAAGGTGAATTATGCTTTGGGGGAAATTGTGGCTCAGGCGGGAGGCATCAGAACATATTTGTAAAGGGAATTTTAGCAGATCAGGCAGGCTAAAAACAGTCTTCCCTCTGTCTTTCAGGAGGACCTCAGCAGACACCTTCAGGCTCTCAGCGCCCTCCATCTCAGCAACGCCCCCCTCCCCAAGGCCAGCAACTCTCAGGCCTTACCCCACAGCCCAGTGGTCCTGCAATGGGTCAACGTCTGCCCAGCCCCACCACCCAGCAGCCCCCACCACAGGCTCAGCAACGTCCTGCAGGGCAGCGCCAGCCTGGGCCTGGAGTCCAACAGTCTCGCCAGCAGGGGCCACCCTCTGCTCCACAGTCCCCCCAGCCCCAGAGGGGGCCGAGCCCCAGTGGCGGAGGACAGCAACAGTGGCAGCAAGGTTCCCCCCCCCAGCAGCAGCATCAGCGGCCCGCAGGGGCTGGCCTGCCCAAGACAGCATCTGGGGGCCTCCCAGGGCAACAGCAGCAGCCCCAGCGCCCTCCAGCAGCTGGCGGTCAACCACGGCAGCATCCACGGCAGGGCAGTCAAGGGGGCCTGACCCAGCAGCGCCCACCGGGAGCAGGAGCACAGCAGCAGCGCCCAGCACCACCCACTACCCAGCAGCCGAGGCCCAGTACTCAGGGGCAGGGTCCCGGTGGCCCAGGGCAACAAGGGAACCGCCCTCCACCAAGCCAAGGAAAGCCACAAGTTGCCCAGAAACCCAGTCAGGATCTGCCTCCTCCACCCCAGCCCCAGCTGAAGTAAGCGTTGGACTCTTGGGTTCTCTGTGAAGGGAGCAGGGTTAGGCAGGCTCCAAGACTTAAATTTCGCAATGTGGGGATTTTGTTGCTAGCTAAACAGGGGTTTGGAAGGTTGCCATGGTGATCTGGCAACCTCAGATACTTAAGGGCACAAGCCGTGCTACATGCACTTTCCCCTAACACCAATTCAGGATCACTTTTGCAGATTCAGTGTGTTGTCATTTTGTGTCCTTTTCACTTTTTGTCAAAGTTCACTAAGGGGTTAGGGGAGGATATTCAATGAGGGATGATTAGGTGCATTAGGGTGACAAGGCAGGGAAGAGAATGGAAGGTCATGTGCTTATAAGAAATTCTTCACTGACATCATCACACAGCTGCCTCGCTTTTTTATGTTTGCTTTTGTTTGCCACTGTGAGGACTCGACACTACTTTTTGTACAAAAAGATAACTCCTCCTGAAACAAGAAAAGAGTTACTTGATTCTCCACGTATACGAAGGCCATCATTCGAAAGGATGTGAAAGGAAAAAAAACTCATGTTTTAAGATGTCACGTTCCCAAGCTGAAATTTGAAAAAATGATTTTTCTAAAAAAAGTACACTTTAAAACCCCTAACTACAGTATATAAATCAAACCTTGCAGGATAATTTTGAAGCCGAGGGGTTGGCATACATTTAGGAAAGGTGTGTCTCATCATCACTTGTGCTGCCTGTGGCAAGTGTTTCCCATAGCCGTCTCTCAGGGGTGGCATGGAAACAGGGGTGAAATGGTTTGACCAGTGAAAGGGAGAGCAGAAAGTGTTACCCTCACTTTCAGTTGGATTTGCGAGTTAAGCCAGTTATAGGAAGCCAGAGATCAAACAAGAAGATTTTTTTTTTGACAGAGAAGCAGTTACATACAAGGGCAGCAGCACTTACAGGGCTTCAGAAAAGCACTTCTTGCTGAATAACTCCTTCAGATATTTTGCTGCAGCTCTTCGTTAGCCCAAGCTTGCCAAAATCACACAGAGACTTCATGCTCCTCTGCTCTCAATTCAGCAGGATCCATCCATAATGAAAAGAATGAGAAAGAATTGGAATGGGAGGGAAGGGAGTTTCAATTAGAAGAAAATGCCTGAGAATTTCCCTCTCCAAATTCTTTCAGCTTTTCTGTCATGTTTTCCTGCTGGGAGAATCATTTCCCTAGTCTTTCCCTACTGGATGCACCCTCCTTTGAAGTATTAAATTAGGGCTGAAGGGGGGCAATGAGGCCTCTCAATGGCCTTGCCCCCTTTGCAGCTTTGTGCTTGCTTCTTACCCTACTCTTGAGAAGGAGGGCAATGCTTCCCAAACTCCCCTTTCTTCTCTCCCAGCATTTCAGACAAAGCAAGTTCTGTTGCCTGACCTGATTTTAATAGTGTGTTTCTCATTTCTCCTTTCCGTCTACCCCTCCCTTCTTTCCTGCCCCCCATTCCTCCCTCACTGTTCCTTAGCAAATCCCAGTCTCTGACCAATACCTTCCCCCTTGCAGAGGCACCGGTGCCGCGGGGCAGCCTTAGTCAGGATGAAGTGCGTGCTGAGAGCATCCGCAGCCTCCGACAGAGCTTCGCCAGCCTCTTCTCCGACTGAGAGACTTCCCCTCTGTACTGCGACCCTTCACTTCCCTGGGCCTAGATCCCTTTCCCTGTCTTCTGAGACTCTGAACCCCTTATCCCTTCACTGCTTTGACCCGTCCCCATGGGAATGCTCTTCCAAAACGAATCTATTTATTTGTTTATTTTTTTTTAATCCCACCTTTTTTTTTTTTGAAGAATTTCTTCTGCCCTCCCCTCCATTAATGGCAATCCCATGGAAAGGGGGAAGCAATACATATCCCTGGAGATCCCTGGTAAAAGGAATGGCGCCTGCTGGAAATGGTCAGAGCTAGAAAATGGGTTGATATTAAATTCCCAGGCTTTTGAAGCCGGTCATTCTGAATGTAAAGAGGTTTGCTTGGTTTAAAATTAATTTGCTTGTGTACTTATTTATTAGATTTATACAGCTGCTCATCTCATGTAGGTGACTCTGGGTGGCTTATAATGAAAACGTTATCTGTATAGAGCAATTATCTGGAGAGAGAGTGATACACATACACACACATGCACACACGCACCAAAACAGAACCTTCTCTACCCTAAATGCAACAAGAACTTCACAGTCTTCTGGGTAGAAGGCTCTGTTTATGTTCCCTTAGAATCCTAAATCTTCCCTCTGCCACCATCCTTTGTTCTAAGAACCTATTTTTTGCTCTGTTTTCTATGACTAATTCTGTAGCCATTTCTGCAGAATATATTATCCCCATGCAAATCAAACCTGCCGATTATCAGAGAGCTTCCTTCCTTCCTTCCTACCTTCCATCAGGATCTCCCTTTTCATCCGGAGGCTGCAGATTTCTCAAGTCTACATCTCTTCTATATAAATATGCAAACTTTATGCCTGGTTCTCTTCTCCCAGCCTAGGGGTCCCCAAGCTTGGGGAAAAGGGAGAGGAGAGGGGTCTCCAGGGATCTCTATACATAGCATGAGGGAGGGGACTTTTCCTGGGGCCCATGTCTGTGTTTGTGGCCACAAAGGTGTCTATGTTGCTGTTTGTGAATAAGCCAGTCGATTGCCACTTGCCCTTTGCACAATCCTGTTGTCCCCGTTCCTTAGCTGCCCGCTTCCAACTCTTGTTGCCTTGGCTGCAGGTTCCGCCCCCACTTCAGCAATGTGCAACTTTAGTCCCATGCGTTTTGGTAACCGTATACTTGGCAAGCCTTAATCTAGACATACACTTCCTTTCCATCCTACCTCACACAGTTTTTTTTTTCCCCCACAGAAAACTCACAGTCTGTCACTCCACTGTAAGCTTTAGCACTAACTGATCATCAGGAAGGTGCTGGGCAGGGCCAATGAGGTACTTTATCCTCAAACCTTTTGCTAAGCTGGTTTAGACCCCAGTCGTCAAGGAGGAGAGACAATTGGCCAATATTTGAGTTTGTGGTGGAGAATGCAGTTGTTTTTGTCAAGCCTATTTCCTGTTCTTCCTCCCACTTGGCCAATCAAATCTAGCTGCTCTTCTCCCAAAACAGCCATAGTACTGCCACTATAGCCAAGGGATGCTTTTACTATTTTGATGACTGAAGAAATAAAACTTCATCCCTGATGGACACACAAAGGGTTCACATCCAAAAGCAGAACTTGGTCCCCTCCCTCTCCCCCTTGTATATAACTCAAGAGAGAAACTCCCCACTCTATTTTTGTGATTCTCCTTTATCCCTAAAGCTGTGTCAATTACTCTTGTCCCGTTCTTTGAAAGATCATGGGGACAGGGCCACTTAACGCGTGATGGTCTGATAGCTGCAAAGTCGCGTGTTGTAGCTGTGTTGTGACATGACGCTTTGAGCTGTGTTTGCAACTTAACTGTCAGGTTGGGGAGAGGGATGCAGCAGAGGCTCAATCCCTGTGTATTACACCCCCTTTCCATTCTTCAGCCTCTTCTCCCCAGAGATCTATTCCTTTGCCACCAAGAGATCTGGGAAGGACAATTTAAAGTGCTAACTTGGTATCTTTGTTATTTATTCTTGTCTGGAAAGTGCATCCCCCTCGCACACTATTTTGGTGGGAATAGAGGCCTTTCCTATTGCTGTGATTCTGTCTCTGTGAATCAAAGTTTCAATGGATCAGTGATGTAAAAAAACCATAAATAAATAAATATATCTATATTAAAAAACTGAATGCTTGCTGGAAAAATGCATGTTCTGTCACTGGAATGAAATCTGTCACTGGAATGAAATCAATGCACATATAGAGACACTACATATGCAGAGATATGAAGCGAAAGGGGTATAATGATGACATCAAAATGGAGAAGTGAATAGATGACAACAAGTATATGTAGTATGGGAAGTAAGGGGTGTGGATTTTCTTCTGTTTTTGTGGCCTCGAATCAATAACACTTAGATGTAATCTGTCCCGACGGGTGAGCTTCCCAATGCACATGTGGGTCCTGCTGAGATACAAAATGCTGGGTTACATGGATAGTTATCTTGATTTGCCATAGTTGTTAAGTGAATCACATGGTTGTTAAGCACCTCCAGCTTCCCTGGTTGAATTTACTTGTCTGAAGGTGGTTAGAAAGGTCACACATGGCAATCAATGAACCTGGGATACTGCAGTCACCATAAATATACGCTGGCTGCCAAGTTCTTGAAATTTGATCAGGTAATCACAAGGATGCTGCAACAGTTGTGAGTACAGGGACTGCCTGTACTTTTATCAGTGCCATTATAGCTTCAAACAGTTGCTAAACAAATGGTTGTAAGTCAAGGAGTATCTGTAAAGAAATGCACCATAGAGGTTTGCCGTTTGTACCTTCCAGAAATTGGAATTTGGATACATCTTCCCTCTGATGAGGCGAAACCCATTTTACAGCTTCTTCTCCCTATTTTGCTAACAAGGAATCACAATCAGAGCTGCCATCAAATGGAAGTGGAATGGCCTGGCCCCACAGCCTAGGCGTGATGTGAGGCTAGAGTAGACTTACCTGGATTTTGGACTTTCAACATTCTTCATCCTTAGAAAGAACTCTAAAATGAAAGTCTCTCCTTCACCTCAGGAAGAACTAGCATGATACTATAGGAGTTATTTTTTTGCATACCAGATGATACAGTGCTTTTGTTGCTGTAATGCCAGTGGCAACAGTCGTATATAGGTAACCTTTATTTAGCACCTGCATTTGCAATTATGAGTGATGAAAAAGTAACTTTACAGACAATGCTCACATTTAGGGCCTTACTTCAACAAAGGTAAGCTGAAGTAAGATCATAAGCAAAGTTGTGGTCTCTGTTAGTGACCACTTCACTTAAGAACAAAATTGCCGGTCTCGATTGTGGTCACTATGTGAGGAGCAGCTGTATTTAAAACTCTTCAATAAAAATGGGTGTCTGTCCATTTTCTTCCATGAAAATGTACTTTTGAGATACAAACATGACATACATGTGAGATACATACATGATATATGCCTCTCACTCTGATTCTACTGCATGCCTTTTCTTTGCCAGTGCACCTTCTTTAGGAACGGCATGAAGAATATGACGTCTTTTCCCCCCTTCAGTCCTTGTTATCAGTAACTGTTTCAGGACTTCCTGCTGTTTTCTCAGACTGTTTATCATGCTTACCACCACCATAACCACCCTGGCCCCAATTGCGGCTGTTCTCACCAAGTCTAATCTGTTTTTCTTCTGCTTCCACCCTGTGATGACCCGGGGTGTGGCATGAAGGCAACACAGCCAGAGAACCGGTATGAGTTCCTTTAATTGCACTAGCTTTGCCTCCAACGTCCCATTTACTCTCCGTCCCATATGCTCTCCCATTTTCTCCGGCGCGGAGGAAAGCTCTCCCACAAACCTGCAGCAGCCTCTGGCTGCAGATACCCCAGTCCAAACACTCTAAGCAGAATGACTGCAATCAATCACTTCAGCAGGGCAAGATAATGAGTCCAAGAAGTGAAGAATCACAGCAATAATTCCAGCAAGACAAGCACACAGAAGCACGGCAATAATTCAAACAGTCAGGAGGAATGCCAGGAATGCAGGCCACAACTCTCAACACTAGATGAATTCAGCATTTGTTCCTGAAAAACGCCCCTCCCAACAACCTCACCTTTAAACTCCATCCCCAGGTGTGCCTTGTGAAGGGAATTGGGGCCCTTTTCTTTCTTGTAAGCCATGCAACCCATGTTGCTCTCTTCTGCATTCTTCCCTGTACAACCTAGGATAAGGCGGGCCTTGGTCTTTATCTGAACAGCATCTCCATTGTTCTACCTCTCCCAGCCTGACTTTGCCCTTCCCCAGTTTCCTCAAAAGCCAACAAAGCCACTCTCCTGCTCTCTGTCAACTGTTTGTCTTCCGTCTCAGATTCAGACTCCAGGGAGGCATGACACACCCCTTCTTCCTGCGTTTTTTCCATTTTTATTATCCACTTTCTCCAAGACCTGCTCACTCTTTCATTCATCTATTTATTTCTCCAACTCATCAAAAAAGAAGAAAAGAAGAACAGATGTTTCCTCAATCAATAGAGGGAGCTAGAATACTGGGATAAAGTATCACTGTTATAATCTCATTAAAAGAAAATGCTCTGTTTCCTACTTCCCTTCAGGAAAGGAGGCTATGAAACTGAGTCTGTAGCACCTCCAGCTGGCAAAGGAAATAGCTAGGTTAATTTTGTTGTTGTTCTAAGTTCTCCCACATGATAAAACAAAACAAAATGTAAACATAAAAATTATAAATTTAAATAATAATTGTTTTCAATGAAAGTATAATATATTCACTACCAAATTTACAATTAAAATCAATATAAAATTTAAAAAATGAACCCAACTTTTGGAGCATAGTCCTTGACATGTTAGTCAAAGCCTGGCATGGCCCTGCAAACAAACTCTTTCCTGTTTTTGTTTTGGGCCACTGATTGGTCAATCTATGTCTAGATTAAATCTAGAATAAAAAGTTAAAGCCTTCTAGACATTCAGCAGCTAATGAAGGAAAAAGGAATCTGAAGGCAGAATTACAGTAGCAACATGGACTGTAAGCAGCAGAAGAAGGAAAATTCAACACATTGAAAGATGAGATGAACTGATTTTACAATTGAGCATTAATGAATTGAAATGGTCTAGAATCGGGCCCCTTCGTTTGGAAGATCATTTTTTTTACTATTTGATGTTTTACTACTGAGGACATAAAAACCAAAAGAATGGTGTTGCTTTTAGAGTAAGGACAGTTCTTGGATACAATGTAATCAGTGACCAGTAACATCAATTAAAATTCACAGGTGGCCCTTTAATATGATAATTATTCACATTTATGTTCAACTACCAATGGACAACAGTAAGTTGACAGGTTTTATGGTCAAGTTCAAGCTAATGACAGAACATGCAAGCAACTTGTGCTGCTTGTATTTTAAATACGGAATGTCAAAGAAGGACACAGCAGGAAGAAAATTGAATGATATGATCCAGTAATTAAAAATAAAGCAGAAGAATGCCTTATCATGATGTGGCTGATGTATCCTGCTGACCAGTTATTAAGGAAAGGGATTTTTGCAGTTACCTAACATACTTGCAAAGGATTATGTGACCACCACTTAACAAAAAGAAGGAAAGAAATGTTTTTTCCCCTTTCATAACTTGTTGCAATAGCAGAACCCTGTCAGATTAATTAATTAACTAGCTTTTAGGCTCAGGAAGAATTGGCATCAAATTTTGTAAATTTTGGGTTGGAGACAAGACAAAATGATACCATATGACTGAATGGACTATGGGAGTTGTCAAGTGCTGATGTAGCTGCAACTGAAGAAAGAACTGTTGACCAAACAACCTAAGTTTTTGCATTTTTCAAAATGAGTTTTCCACTCATAGAAAAAAAAATGTGGTTGCCAGGAATCAAAAACAATTTCATGGCACATAACCAATCCAGCTATCCTGTAACTCTGGAGTTTTAGCAGGGATAAACAACTTCTAAACATCATGCATGGACTGGGAGAACCAGCACTTGAGTAATGAAGAAAAAAGAAAAGGAAAGCCAAACAGAAAAAAACAGAGAGGAGGAAGAGATATGGATAAAGGCACAAAAAGCCAAGAAGGCAAGTAGGAAAGTAGAGTCAGGCAGGGGAAGAAATGCAGTATTTGAGATGACCAAATGACAGAAAAGCTGACAGCAGAAAAAAAGTGACCAAGAAACATTTTATGGAATGGATGGAGAGGGACAGAAGGGGTGTGAAAGTGTTGAGCATAACTGAGAACAAACATGGCCCCTCACTTCTTTTTCTTTTTCCTTTTTTTTCTCCTTCCGACTCTATTTAATTTATTTATTGACGGATAAAATGATCATTCACATATTGTATTCCTGTGATCTCTGTTTGGAATGCCCTTTAAAGTCCTTATTTTACAGATGAGGACTGGTGAAAGCGAGAAAGCATGTGGTCTCTCATTAACACTAAGCCCGAGAATGGGGATTCTGAATTGGTGAATGTGGTTTGCACTCCTGTTTCCCACATACCCAACCCTGTCAAGGAATTGCACAGTAGGAGTCCAAATGAAGTCAAAGACACTGACACAAACTTATGGGATTATATAAATAAATATATTTTGTCATTTATGTTTACAACAAACAAGATAGTCAGGAACACAGAAACATCCTGAGGTAAATGGGACACCACACAGAACACACAGAAGAAAGGGCGGGGGAGGGAAACTTATCTTTAACCCCCCCACAACAACCAAACATAGCATAGATTGCCTCATGCATGAGGCAGCAGTTCCCAACCAATCAGCTACAACTGTGTGTTCTGGCCCATTGTGTATTTTACTGTTCCAGCTCCTAAATTCAATATCCTAATAAACCCCAACTTATTATATACTCCATTGCCTTACTAATAGTGAGACAAACTGATCATGTTTTCCTGGCCATTGCGGAACCAACAGAGCCATTAATTTACGAGTTGCATTCTTACAACTCACTTGCTGTAAGGTTTTGAGGATGCAAGGCTAATGAACTGTCTCTAGACTAGCTCTACGCGTTCCACCTCCTTATGCAGTTACATCCATCCATCCATTTAAGAACATAGCAATATAAAAGGAATGCAGGTGCATCATAACAATCACCTACTTCCTCAGGTCTTTCAGGAAGTCCAGCATGAGAATAAGAGGGCACATTTTTTTCAGTGCTTCTGATCCTGGATTGTCTATATACCATCCATTACTTGGTTAGTTGTAAACTTTCCTTCATGTACAACACTGTTTCTGTTCTCTTATAGCTGTTTTAGCAAAAGGCTGTTGCCATGTCACCCAGTAACAAACACTGAAACTTCATTTTATTTCTATGTACAAGTACCTTTATTTTATCTGTCCTGAATCCACTATCTATCAGTTTCACATGAGGATGTCAAGATACACTTATTATGATCAAGGGAACGTGCAGTGTCCCTTCACATTTCCTCTCTCATGTTCTGTATCAAGCCCATTGCGTTACAAGAGTACTCCACAGTTCTCAGTCCGAAGCTACAGTCCCTGTATCCTTCCATTTAAAGTTGACGTTTTTCATATCTTCCTGAAATATTGTTTTTGTTTGGCCTTCCTCATTTTCTCCACTTCAGAGTGTGGTCTTTGCTGGGCATTGTTCACTCATGCAGAGCACATTTTACATCCTGATTATTTTAGTAAACATTTATATCTAATTTGAAATCGCTCACAAACTTGGATGGTAATGGAGAAAACTGGGCTGTTAAATCTGCATGTACAAATAGAAGAGATTCTTTGTAGCTCATGGTTGTGATCCAAAGTGCTCTCAGAGCTTGGTTGTTTTCTTACAGATGTTTCATGAACAAACTAACATCTTCAGTCCTAGAAGGTCGTGAGGCTTCTTCTTATTTTTATAAACTTGTGGGTTGCCCTGTCAGTGTTGTGTGGGAGAGGCCTTGGGGGTTCCTTCTTTAGGCTTTGTTTCCAGTTAGTTTGTCTTAATTGATAGTTCCTTGTTTGCAGTATTGTTCACTGTTAAACCTGTTAAACCCATGTATCTTTTTTTAAAAAAGATAAATTTTATTGAGTGTACACATTAAAAACATTGAACGTGGTAGTCATCTTTGACATACATTTTTGTCAGTGCATATTACATTCAGAAAGAAATTATGTACATTTTTTTCCAACACTTTATTGGGTTTTTCCATTGGAAGTTATGTACATTTATATACATGTATATACATATATACATTTGAATTTTATAATGTTTAGTTCTTTCTCATTACTCCTCGAATAAGTGGTCCCTCACATCCTCCCTATTTCATCTTTAATTCTTATTCCAGTTTTATGAACTCCCTTTCATATTCCTTCAATAGTAGAATTTATTCCATATTTTGTGGTACTCTGACTCATCTTTATCCTTCAGTTCTAATGTCAACCTATCCATTTTGGTGCATTGTAGTATTTTATCAAATGTATCATCCTCCCTAGGAATTTCTCTTGCCTTCCAATTTTGAGCAAATATCATTCTTGCTGCTGTGATTACATGTATTATTAGATAAGTATCAGCTTTGCTAAACTTCTCTTCCATTATTCCCAGTAAGAATATCTCAGGTTTATAACGATTTTTTAACCCCATCATTTCCTCTAGCCATGACCAAATTCTGTACCAGAACTCCTGAGCCTTTTTACAAGATCACCATACGTGGTAATATGTGCCCCCTTCTTTCAGACATTTCCAACAGTTAGGTGATTTGTTCCCATACATTTTGGCTAATCTTGATGGTGGGAGATGCCACCTATAGAATATCTTGTACAAGTTTTCCTTGTAAGATGTGGCTAGAGTTATCTTTTTATTTTGCTCCCAAATTAACTGCCATTGATCCAAATTTATATTATGTCCAAAATCCCTAGCCCAGGTCACCATCGATTCTTTGATTTGTTCTTCATGCATTTTGTAATCCAGTAAGTATCTATAAATTTTCTTTATTTGTTTATCCTCTGATCCTATTAAAATTTTGTCTAATGCTGAGTTTAGTAGATTGATTCCCCATTCTTTTTTTGTCTTTTTCATACCTTGATTATATTTGGAGGTAGGCCCACCATTCCAGAACTACTCCTTGTTGTTTTAATTCCTGTCTCTGTTTTAGTTGACCCTCCTCATTTATAACATCTTTGTATGTGATAGCCTTTGTCTGATTATGTAAGTTTGGATATACTATTGGTTCTAGCAAGGATAGCCAGCCTGGTAGTTCTATATAATTTTGAAGTTTAATTTTATTCCAAATCAAAAATAGGGCTTGTCAAATTTTATGTCTTAAGAAGTATTGATGAGCCATGTTTCTGCCGGGCCACAAGTATGCATGCCAACCCTGTTGTAGGTCATGTCCTTCTAAATATAGAAGTCTTTTATTTTTTAAGTTGATCCAGTCCTTAATCCAGGTCAGTGCTGCCACCTGATAGTATAGTTCCCATTCTGGAAAGCCAAATCCACCTCTTTCTTTTGCATCTTGTAATAGTTTCAATTTAATCCTGGGCCTCTTTCTCTGCCAACAAAATTTAGCATCAATTTATTCAGAACTGTAAAGAATTTTTTATCTAATTCCTGTTGAACCTTTGTATCTTGTAGAATATAAACATGTTTATATCCAGTCACGGTAGGTTGCTTTTGAGAATGGAATTTGCAAAATTAGGCCTGGAAGTTGGATGGTTGTCTCTATTTGAAGAGGGAATAGAAATGAAAGGTGATTTGGCATGTTTAAGGCTTTGCTTTGTGTTGTTCTCTGTGGGATTTAGTTGAGGGCTTTGGCAAGGCTTGTAAGAAATATTCTACATTCTTAGTGTAAACATGGCACCTCACCCTGTTATTGAGTTAACAAGTCATTACATCATATAATAAAACTCCATTCTATTTTTAAGGGTGATACTAAAATAATTTCAGTAGCATCGTTTAAGAAGGGAAGACAAAAACAATGTTAATTATTATTCTTTAGGATGCTTAAAAGTTACTTTAACAGTAAATTTAAGGCAAGTGTCAGCCTCCAAGAAGCTTTCCTGACATCTTTTGCTGCTTGACTCTTGCTGGCTGCCATGGAAATGGGGAAGAAGTAATTTGGTGTTTGAGGGTGGGAAGGATGCTGGAGTGCGAAGATGTGTGAACTGAAATGGATGGGACACTTTCCTGCTTACTGTGCAACTCCATACACTTATCTTTTCTAGGCCAAGGTCAACTGTCTTGGCATACCAGATGTGTGAGACACCACCTGAAGATGTACCCCACATGACATTATACACACCTCAGATTATGACCAGTCTGAACTCCTGGGAGAGGGAGCTTGGGGTAACTTTCAATATGTAATTTCCTCACCTATTTGCCTCAGAACTTGCTTTCCCTTTGTTGCTATCACTTCAAATCCAGTAAAAGTACTTTTCTCTATTTTAATGGAGTCTAAGGATTTCTGTCTTGGATTTTGAATGGAGGCACAGCAGACATAAAGCAAGTTCTCTTTTTACCAGCCTACCCAGAGATTAACCTCTGCTGTGGGGGTTGGAAAAATAATATCCAACCAAGGCAGTGATCAAGAAGATCTGGGAGCTGTTGGATCTACCCCTTCACAGCTCCTTTGCAGTCAAGGGAAGCTGAGCTGCTGTCTGCATTGCAGATTGGAGAGAAACCGGTGGCTCATCCCAAATGGTCTTTGGAGATACTGGAGGAACTCCCCCCTGGGGTGACAGCTGCCAGACACCAGCAGGGAGAAGCTGCCTGGCAGGAGGAAGACAAAGAAGACCTCCTGCTGACCGAAGCTTTGCATTTATTGCATGAAACTCTAGAGAGTTGGAGAGCTAAAGGAAGGCATGCATTGCCTGTGGGCGAAGAGGTTAGGGAAGAGGTAAGGTGGGCAGAAGCCTTTGCAGCCCCAGAAGTGCTTCCCATGGCCCAGCCAGGGCCAGCCCAGGCTGCAGGAATGTCAGCATCTGCAGTAGCCCAGCCCCACCCCACCCCGTGGGTGTGTGTGTAGCACCACAGAGACTCTGAATTCCAAAAGTTCCTCCACTGGAAGTAAAATACACGGGGGATTCCAAGGAGCTGGGATTCTTCTTAGCCCAAGTTTGGAACCATATGGAAGAATATGGGGATAATTTTGCCTCAGAAGCAGCCAAAGTGAGGTGTGTCACCAAAGGCCTAGAAGGGACTGCAGCCCAATGGATGGTCACCCTTCATAATGATGATGCCCCTCAGCTGGGGGATTAGACAAAACCAGCCCTTGGATTTCCACTCAGAAAATTACAGGTAATCTGTGCAGGGCATTGATCACATTCCCCTCACAATCAGAGTAATCCCAGGTATCTATGAAATAAATGGAACTGAAGAGAGATTAGGATATCATGTCTTCCCATCACAGCACCAATCCTAGGGAAATCCTTTGTGAGAAGATGGCTTTCCCTATCTAGCTCATCCTTTCAGAAAGTGGTAAAAATGAGCTTTTCCATTCTTGAATGGCACCTTGCTATTAAATTAACTTGTGAATTGTTGGAGAATTATCATAGAATTGCTATTTTTCAGAAACCTGTTTTTAAGATAGTAAATTGTACTGTGTTTGTTTGTTTACCGTGGCTTATTAATGATATTTACGGTGGATGGTTCCCCCTTGTACATAGCAAGATGGAATGACATGGAGAACATACACATCTGAAAAATAAATGACATTCTTAAATCACATTTTATTTCATGTCATTTATTAGATTTATTTGATGCTCATCATATCTTGAACATTTGCTTTCTTCTAATAAGCATTCAGGTACATCTAGTTTATTTGTTATTCTCTCTATTCTCTATATTGATAGCAAAGGCCATGAATTTTATAATTGTGCACAGATGGTACTGCAATCCTTACTGGTGACACTGTTCAGTTTCTTTTTCTGTATATCACTTATTTTATTCCATGGTTTTGCAAAATTGCATAGTTTGATTTGAGGTCTATTTTCATTAATTGATCCTTTTGAAATAGAAAAGATACATAACAGTGGTGTCAATATGTAACTGATAAAATTTGTTCACAATAACTTGTCAAAGCTCCTTGACAATTTTCTGGCATTTGCTCCACCATTTAAGTAGGGAATGAGGTCAGTTCCAAACAAGCCAACTTTGTCCATTTCTCAACGTTTATTATTTATTTAGTGTATGGCATACAATGTCAGGGAAATCTACACATGGTAGACCCAATGCAGTCCTGACAGCCTAGATTACATTTGATCCAAAAATGGAATGAAAAGTGACCAAGAAATAATATAGACTAGATTAGGAACAATAATATATTTTGAATGAAAAAGAGGAATTAAAAACCAAGCAGGAACTTAGTAGTCAAGGGATGGACATTGCATGGTGGCCACAAATGCAGATACAATCTCAATACGAGAAATATGCTAAAATATAGGGTTTTAATAAAGAATTAACAGAATTGGACTAGGTACTAAATGGAACTGATGACAAATTGCTAAAGAAAATATATTGTTATTATTGGGTATTAAACTTGAAAGTGAGCGGGTAAAGGAGACAATGACTGTGCTAAAAATTTGGGAATTAGACAAATGGCAGAAACTGTGGGATAGAAATGTTAAACTGACTTTGTCAACTGCATATAAAGAAAATATGTATAAAATGTTTTACAGATGGCATTTTGCACCAACAAGATTAGCAAAAATGTATAAGGATAGATCTACTAAATGTTGGAAATGTGATCAAGCATCTGGTTCATATTACTATATGTGGTGGAAATGTCCACAAGTTAAAAAATATTGGATGAAAATACATACTTGGTTGGAAAAAATGATAAAACAGCATATAGATATGAAACTAGAAATATTTTTATTAGGCATTCTACCAGAAAAAAATATGATAAAGAGACTATATACGTGGTTTTACATGTACTAACTGCAGCTAGAATTGTGTATGCTCAACAGTGGAAGTGTGATGAGATCCCGAGAGGTAAAAAGGTAATTAAGAAAGTATTAGAATGTGTAGAAATGGATAGACTAACGCATACTATTAAGGACAAAGAAGAAAATAAATATTTTTTGACATGGGACTTATTTTACCGATGGTTAGACAATAAAAACAGAAGTTAGAAAGAAAGGGACATAAAAAGGATAAATGTTAAAATGGAAATTTGTAAAATGGACAAAAATATTGTTACTACAGTAATATTATTGTGATGCATGTTATTGTAAATACCTTGATTATGATTACCTAAAAATAATTGTACCCAGACAACATCCTATTTGACTGAAATGGAATTTTTATATATTATATTAATAAAATAAATAAAACTTTTAAAAAGGAATAATGATTATATTGAAAATATTAGTATGCAATGTGCCATCCTCTTTAATTTATATATGCATTAATTGTGCTGTTACTTGTTGATTGGTATTCTCTACCTGAAATTAGGTATTCTTCTTTAAAATGGCCTCTGTGTAGATATCCACAGAAAGACTGTGATTCTGGGCTGTAGAGAAACTTTGCACTTCTTAGTTTCTCTGGACCCTTGTATATCTTCAGAAAGAAAGAAAATTCAGTATATGATAAGGGCAAGAGTAGGTCAGGAGAATTTGTCATGAAAGGAACACTATCCCTTCATAAAAGACTGAATATCTGTCAACTTGCTCTTCATCATATGTTTCAGGAAGTTGACAGGCTTACCTCGATGGGCTGGATACTAAACATATTTATGTTCATATACGAAGGAGACTGAGGATCCTGCTTGACACTTTTAAATTCGACCCTCATCACTGCAGAGAGAGAGAAAGAGAGGGAGGGAGATTTCCAGTATGAGGTTTAAACTGCAAATTTCTGAATACAAAACGAATGAATACTAAACAGATGGTGCTGGTTAGTCTTCTGCACAAAGGCTTCTGAGATAAGTAATATGTTTGGCTTTCAAGCCATAGGAATGATTTTACTGCAACTGGAAGTGTATTTGCATGAAGAGTCAGACGCAGAGTGCTTCAGTGAAGAGTTTATTAGTGACTACAGCTCATAACAGACCCGAATTGGCTGGGCTGTGGCTGCTACTTATAGCCAGCAGCCGCAGTTGCCAGCCAATCAGAGTGCAGGGTTTTCCGCACTTTTTCTCCTAATCTTCAGGGGAGCAATGCTAACAAGAGGACACACTTTCTCAATTGGTGTGGGTTATTTATTTATTTATTTATTTATTTATTTATTTATTTATTTATTTATTTATTGAATTTATATTGCTGCCTATTTGCCCATGGCAACTCAAGGTGGCTTACAGAATAAAACCACATTTAATACAATAAAACCAACAAAGGGAATCAAATAAAAATATAGTACAAATATAACTCCCCAACTCCCACCCCCTGCCCCGCAACAGCAGATCACGTGAGCCATTTAATGGCTTCCATCCCACTCTGGATTCCCAGGCTGGCAGAACCAGGTTTTCAGTGCCTTCTGGAAGAGTATTAGAGTGGGGGCCATTCTAATCCCTGGGGTAATGATGTTCCAGACTGAGGGAGCCACCACTGAGAAGGCCCTTCTTTTGGGTCCTGGCAGGTCTATCTCCCTCAGGGATGGGACCTGCAACATTACCTGCCTCCCAGTTCTGATGCGTCAGGTAGATGTGGCAAGAGACAGTCCCTCAAATAACCTGGTCCCAAGCCATGAAGAGTTTTAAAGGTAATAACCAGCACCTTAAATTGCACCCATAAGCAAATTGGTAACCAATGCATCTCCTGCAGGAGGAGATATATGTACACACCAGTCTGCACAAAACCATGTGAGCTGCTGCATTGTGCACCAACTGGAATTTCCAGATGCTCTTCAAGGGCAACCCCATGTAGAGCGCATTGCAATAGTCAAGACAGTAAGTGACTAGGGCATGAGTGACTATGAGTAGGGTAGCAATGCTAACAAGAGGATACACTTTCTCAATTGGTGTAGGTTTAAGGCATCTTGTCATGATGCACACTGCTCCATTGACAGCAATGCCAACTGGCTCTGTGTGTGTGGAGACACTCCATAGGAAAGCCAATTTGGTGCCGTGGGTAAGGCACTGGGTTAAAAGTGCATTGCTCACCACCACAACTGCGCTGCTGAAATACACAGGCCCAAAACCGATGTCTGAAGAGTGAGTGGCTGAGCACCACATACTGTCTATAATTTGTCAGTTTCCTGATAATGTTATTCCACACTCTAACTTTAGCTTTAGTATTCAGGCAATGTTGTTTAAATGAAAGTGTCCTACCAAGTCTCACACTGAGATACTTTGGTGTGGTGCAATGTATTGTCAGCAGGGGTGAGCTTCAAAAATTTTAGTAACGGGTTCTCTGTCTGGTTGCTGGGTGGACATAGCCATGGTGGGCATGGCGTAGTTGGCCTCCTGAACCACGGGGGGGGGGCATTTTTTTCCCTCCCCGAGCTATGGAGGCTTTCCGCAAGCCTCTGGGAGGGCAAAAACCACCTCCCTGAGCCTCCGCACATGCCCTACACTTACCTGCATCCAAAACGGGCTGCATGGGGACTCCTGGAAGGGGCAGGTCTGGGTGAGTGGGGCCAGCCTGGAGTGGGATTTGGGGGTTCTCTGAATGATGCAGAATCTTAGCTAGAGGATCTCCTGAACCCCTGCAAACCCCCAGCAGCCCACCCCTGATTGTCAGAGACCTGTTGATCGTTCGTATATACTGTATGTGACACAACATCAGAAATAATATATTTTCTTTTTTATGCCTAACTAGAAGTTTTTAATCTACTGCCTTGCCCCCTATACCAAACTGTCTCTCCTGGAGAGTTGGCTTCAAAAGAAATTGGCTCTTTATTCCTCACCTTATTCTGCGTTACTCCTGGGCTCTTCTCCAGAGACAAATTTTGTTCCCAATGTATTCTGCTGGTATTTAAAGCTTCCCCTCACTCCTTCCCCCAAATTTCTCTTGTGTTAATGTTTACACTTGTCATTCAAACTTGCCACACTTGATTTCTCAAAGAAGTGGCAGCATAATATGTCCCCATTTGGTTTGCTGAATAGATTAGATTTCTGGAAGACACGTTTGGACACAGTGTATCTTACATTAATGTAATGTTAACACTGACCATAAAAACCAGCCACTTGTGTTTCTAGACTCTCCACGGTTTAATGGAGGATGATGAAAAAATAACTCTGCTGGAGAGAAGTTCCTTAATTCTGAAAGCTCTGAAGACTAAACCTCTGGTAAGAGATCAGAATCAGTTGATTTCAAATGTTTGAACGCTTTGTGAGATTCTGTGTTGAATATTATCTACAATCTTTGCTTGGCTATATATGCAGTTGAAACAAATGCGTTGAACAGCCATGGTCCAGAACTTCTAACAGCCTCCCGCTCCCCCTTGTATATAACTCAAGAGAGAAACTCCCCACTCTATTTTTGTGATTCTCCTTTATCCCTAAAGCTGTGTCAATTACTCTTGTCCCCTTCTTTGAAACATCATGTGGACTTAATGCATGATGGTCTGATAGCTGCAAAGTTACGTGTTGTAGCTCTGTTGTGACATGACGCTTTGAGCCGTGTTTGCAACTTAACTGTCAGGTTGGGGAGGGGGATGCAACAGAGGCTTAATCCCTGTGTATTACATCCCCTTTCCATTCTTCAACCTCTTCTCCCCAGAGATCTATTCCTTTGCCACCAAGAGATCTGGGAAGGACAATTTAAAGTGCTAACTTGGTGTCTTTGTTATTTATTCTTGTCTGGAAAGTTCATCCCCCTCGCACACTATTTTGGTGGGAATAGAGGCCTTTCCTCTTGCTATGATTCTGTCTCCATGAATCAAAGTTTCAATGGATCAGTGATGTAAAAAAAACTCGTGCTACTGTGAACAGCATTATTATATGCGACCTCCATGAAAGGCAGGAGGTCCACCCAATTGGACTGCAGATAATTCATGTAGCACCTCAGGTACTGCTCTATCATGGCGTTCAGTCTGTCTTCCCCCCGATTGGTGTTCAGATGAAAGGCCTAGCTAAGGCTCTGAGATAACCCAATAGACCGCAGGAAGTCCCTCCAGAACTTAGCCATGAACTGGACCCCTCTGTCTGAGATAATTTTCTGTGGTACTTCATGCAGGTGGTAGATGTGCTTCAGGAACAACTTGGCTAACTGATGGGCTGAGGGTAGTCTGCTGCAAGGTATGAAATGCCCCTGTTTGGAGAATGTCTACTACAGTCCAGATCACTATGTTCCCCCCAACTTTTTGGCAACTCCACTAAGAAGTCCATTGCAATCTCCTCCCATGGCCTCATTGGCTCCACTACCATTTGTAGCACTCTGGGGGGATTTCCTGGTTGTTGTTTTTCATTGCAGCACAGATGGTGCAACTCTTCACATAACTGTCCACGTCTTTCTTTATGCCAGGCCACCAGAATTGCCTCCGTGCTAAGTGTAAAGTCTTTAAGAACCTGAAGTGGCCTGCTGGTTTGGTGTTGTGGATCCTCTGGAGGGCTAGGGTGCATAGGGATTCTGGGACATAGAGTTTTGTCCCCTTCCACACTAGATTATCTCTTTTTGTCAAGATGTGTTGATTGTCCCAGAACCAGGGGTCTGCTAGCAGTTCAGTTTTGAGTTCTGTGGTTAGGTTGTTTGCGGGTTGATCTTGCTGATCACAGTGTTGTTGTCTGGTGGTTACTTGGGCAGCTATTTGGGTAAGGGGTATGATGGTGCTTACAACCTCCTCCTATTTGCATTTGTACTGGGGTATGTGGGAGAGGGCATCAGCCAGAAAGTTCATCTCCCCTGGGATTTGTTTTAGCACAAAGTTGAATTGGTTGAAGTATTGAGCCCAGCGGACTTGTTTGAGTGATAGTTTTCACAGGTCCTAAGGGCCTCCAGATTTTTATGGTCAGTCCAGACTTCAAATGATCTCTGCCCCCTTCCAGAAGGTGGTGCCAGGTTTGCAGTGCCCATCTCACCATGAAAGCCTATTTTTTCCATGCAGCCCATCACCTCTCTGTGTCCGTGAACTTCCGGGAGGTGTAGGTGCAGGGCTGTAGGCTTCCTTGGTTCTTTCTTTGGAGTCAGGATTCTGGCAGTTACCCCAATTACATCATGAGTCTCGAGCCAAACTTCCAAAACTTCAAAGGATTTATTGGGAGTTAACATGGGTGTAGCTGATTATGAGACACATAATTCATTGTCACCCTTGACCCTGGTTTTTCCCCATCCCCTGGATATATCATAATTCATATTCTCCAATGAGACACATCCATAGCCAAAGTCATCAATCATGTCCTCCAGGTAGATTTTTGTACGGTAGAAACTTCAGTCACTTAGTTACTATCTCTGAAAAACTATGTATGGAATGCACTTTTGATTTCCAAGTGGCCACACTGCTCTTTCAAACCCCTTTTCCCCCTCCCTTTCTGTTGGCAACTCTAAAAAGACCATAGAAATATTTTATGAGTTGACAACTGCTCCCACTGCCATGTCACTGGCATCGGCTTGTTCATGGTCAGGATGCTTCAGCACTGGTTCTTTTGCAAACAGTTCTTTCAGTGTTTCAAATGCCATTCAGCAGGGTTGTCCCCAGAGGGGTTTCATTCCTGGACTTCCTGTCTTTAGGAGGTCCATTATGGGTTTGGCAATCTTCATGAAGGAGGAGATGAATTGCCAGTAGAAGTTTGCAAACATCAAGAAGCTTTGCAGCTGTCTGCAGGTGCAAGGGGGCTGCCAGCCTAGGATGGCTTGTACTTTGGCTGGGTCCATCTCTATGCCCTCATTTGAAACTCGGTAGACCAGGTAGTCCAACTGTGCATGGTGAAATTTGCATTTTGACAGTTTGATGTACAGGTTTGCCACTAGATGTTTTTCCAGTACCTGGCGGACTAGGGGTATGTGGTCATCCATTGTCTCAGTGTAGATGAGGATATTGTTCAGGTAGACAAGGACCCCCTTATAGAGGTGTTCGTGTAGCACCTCATTTATTAACTGCATGAACACCACCAGGACACCCTGTAATCCAAAGGCATGACTTTGAATTGGAAGCTCCCTAGGGGGCAGTTGAATGCTGTTTTCCATTCATTCCCTCTCTGATGCAGACTCAGTAGTATGCTTCTCTGAGGTCTAGTTTGGTGAAGTCCTTCCCCTTGGCCAGGTGAGATAGCATGTCCTTCATGAGTGGGAAAGGGTATAGATCAGTGGTGGCTAACCTTTTTGGATTCCTGTGCCAAAAATTGCATGCGTATTACCACACGTGCACACTCACATGCCAGCAACCAGAATGCAATGCATGCCCCCTGCCCCCTGCACAAGTGCACACAACCCTCCACCACCCCCTTACCTGCACTGCGCCTCTCAGCTGATTTTTCAGCTGGTTTGGGCCTTTTTCGGCCTCCCAGAGGCTTGGAAAAAGCCTCTGCAAGGCTTTTCAGGCCAAATAATATGCCTGTTTCATCACTTCTGGTATTACTACAACTGTGTGTTCTGGCCCATTGTGTATTTTACTGTCCAGCTCCTAAATTCAATATCCTAATAAACCCTAACTTATTATACACTCCATTGCCTTACTAATAGTGAGACAAGCTGATCACGTTTTCCTGGCCATTGCAGAACCAACAGAGCCATTAATTTATGAGTTGCATTTTTACAACTCACTTGCTGTAAGGTTTTGAGGATGCAAGGCTAATGAACTGTCTCTAGACTAGCTCTACGCGTTCCACCTCTTTATGCAGTTACATCCATCCATCCATTTAAGAACATAGCAATATAAAAGGAATGCAGGTGCATCATAACAATCACCTACTTCCTCAGGTCTTTCAGGAAGTCCAGCATGAGAATAAGAGGGCACATTTTTTTCAGTGCTTCTGATCCTGGATTGTCTATATACCATCCATTACTTGGTTAGTTGTAAACTTTCCTTCATGTACAACACTGTTTCTGTTCTCTTATAGCTGTTTTAGCAAAAGGCTGTTGCCATGTCACCCAGTAACAAACACTGAAACTTCATTTTATTTCTATGTACAAGTACCTTTATTTTATCTGTCCTGAATCCACTATCTATCAGTTTCACATGAGGATGTCAAGATACACTTATTATGATCAAGGGAACGTGCAGTGTCCCTTCACATTTCCTCTCTCATGTTCTGTATCAAGCCCATTGCGTTACAAGAGTACTCCACAGTTCTCAGTCCAAAGCTACAGTCCCTGTATCCTTCCATTTAAAGTTGACGTTTTTCATATCTTCCTGAAATATTGTTTTTGTTTGGCCTTCCTCATTTTCTCTACTTCATCCAACTGAGTGTGGTCTTTGCTGGTCATTGTTCACTCATGCAGAGCACATTTTACATCCTGATTATTTTAGTAAACATTTATATCTAATTTGAAATCGCTCACAATCTTGGATGGTAATGGAGAAAACTGGGCTGTTAAATCTGCATTTACAAATAGAAGAGATTATTTGTAGCTCAGGGTTGTGGTCCAAAGTGCTCTCAGAGCTTGGTTGTTTTCTTACAGATATTTCATGAACAAACTAACATCTTCAGTCCTAGAAGGTTGTGAGGCTTCTTCTTATTTTTATAAACTTGTGGGTTGCCCTGTCAGTGTTGTGGGGGAGAGGCCTTGGGGGTTCCTTCTTTAGGCTTTGTTTCTGGTTAGTTTGTCTTAATCGATAGTTCCTTGTTTGGAGTATTGTTCACTGTTAAACCTGTTAAACCTACGTATCTTGTAGAATATAAACATGTTTGAGTATTAGCTCCAGTCACAGTAGGTTGTTTTTGAGAATGGAATTTGCAAAATTAGGTCTGGAAGTCGGATGGTTGTCTCTATTTGAAGAGTAAATAGAAATGAAAGGTGATTTGGCATGTTTAAGGCTTTGCTTTGTGTTGTTCTCTGTGGGATTTAGTTGAGGGCTTTGGCAAGGCTTGTAAGAAACATTCTGCACTCTTAGTGTAAACATGGCACCTCCCCCCCCATTATTGAGTTAGCAAGTCATTACATCATATAATAAAACTCCGTTCCATTTTTAAGGGTGCTACTAAAATAGTTTCAGTAGCATCATTTAAGGAGAAGGAAAGACAAAAACAATGTTTATTATCCTTTGGGATGCTTAAAAGTTACTTTAAGAGTAAATGTAAGGCAAGCTTGCATTGCTCAAACCATAATTGGTAAATAGTTTCAGTTGAGGCCTTAGGTAACATGTGCCAGGACGCAGATGTTTCAAAAAGGGAATACAGTTTGATGCATGGAGTGGTGTGGTGGGCTAGAGGTGAAGCTTTTGCCTCACAATCAGGAGGCTGTGAGTTCAATCCTTGGTAGAGGTAAATATTTCTCCCTCTGGGTACAGTGAGAATATATCTGCTGAACAAAAACCTTGTATTGGTGACAGGAAGGGCATCCGGCCATTAAACACTTTGCTAGCTCTATTCAGTTGCCCAGACTCCACCCTGCAAAGGATTATGGGTTAAATTAAAAGATGCTGATGAATACAGATTGATGCATCCTGGGGCATGTTTTGCTGATATCAGAGGCTCCATTCTCTGTATTTAGACTTGGAAGATCAAGATATGGAGGTATAAACTGGGAAAGTTGTAAGCAAACTGAATTTGTGATATTAAGTAAGGTTCTTTCTGATCATGACTATACAAACTGTATTGATTAGCAGAAGAAACCTATTGCTACCCATCTTCGCATTTAGTTCCCTCTCCATAGAAGCCTAGGCACACAGTGTCAGGGCTCCAACAAATCCCCCTCATTCAAAGCAAAAGTCTCTAGCCGCATCTCAGAAAAAGTAAATTGGTTTATTAGAAATTGCCATGTTGGTGCGTGGCTGGGGGCAGTCGATACTAAATCACACCATACATTTCCCTCTTGACCTTGGTCTTTCCCCCACCCCCTGGATGTGACTTCTCCAATAGGACACATCAGTCTCCAAGAGTCATCCATCATGCTCTCCAATAACCTTCTTATGCTCCGACAACTTTGGGCTGCTGAGTTGATATCTAGGCATTTCAAGAATGCCTTGTTTTCCCACACTCCCTTTTTCTGGCAGCTAAAAAACCAAAGGAGTATCTTTTTAGCTGACACACAGGTTCCATATACACTTCTGAAAGCACCAGACTTCCCAGTCTGCTGACTGAATGTTTGCAATTATCTTGCTGAATTTTCACTGTAACTTGGATCATCTTGTGAACATTCTTACTAGATGTAGAAGAGGGAAATTTCCTTTCTTTGTGCCAGTAGTGTAAACAATTTTAATAGGATGGGACATGACGAGAAGAGATTGGGGGAATTTGGAAATGGGTTGCGATCACAGAGTCTCTTAAATTATATCCCAACACTACCTACACCTGGCCCATTTGAAGACCACCCTATCTGAAGCCTTCCTTTCTGGGAGAAGATAGTAGCAAGGCAATAACAAAGTACTGGAGAAACAACATTTTTTGGCAGAGTCCCTTTCAATCAGGATTTAAACCCAGGCCTGGGAGAGAAAACACTGGCTATATAGTTGATATGATTTGCCAGGACTTGGTTTGGGGTAGTTCCCATCTTCTAGCACTGTTATACTATTCAGTAGTTTGTATAATATTAATCCTGTTATACTTAACAGGATGATCTGCAAAATTTGGGAACTGTTTTACGGTAATTTAACTCCTTTCTTAGGCAGTTGCAGTCAGAGGGGAATGTGGTCGATGCCTTGCACAGGTTACCTGATTTTCTGAGTGGAAATCCAAGGGCTGGTTTTGTCTAATAGAGCCCCACATGGTTGGGACTACAGTATTTTCTGGACCACCTTCTCCAATCCAGATTGACATCTCCAATACATAGATCACACTCAGAGCAATCCCAGATTTCTATGAAGTAAATGGGACTGAAGGGAGATTAGGAGATCATGCCTTTCCATCACAGCATCAATCCTAGGAAAATCCCAATCTCTTTGTTGAGAAGATGGCTTCCCCTACCTAGCTCATCCTTTCAGAAAGTGGTAAAACTGAACTTTTCCATTCTTGAATGGCACCTTGCTATTAAATTAACTTGTGAGTTGTTGAGGAATGATAGAATTGCTGTTTTTCAGAAAATTGTTTTTAAGATAGTAAATCATACAGTGTTTCTTTGTTTACCATGACATTAATGACCTTTACAGTGGATGTTTTTTCCTCCTTTTGTACATAGCAAGGTGGAATGACATGGAGAACATACACATCTGAAAAATAAATGACACTCTTAAGTCACATTTTATTTCATTTAATTTATTAGATTTATTTGCTGCTCATCTTATCTTGAACATTTGCTTTCTTCTAATTAGCATTCAGGTACATCTAGCTTATTTGTCATTCTCTAAGCAGTAGTATATTGATAGCGAAGGCCATGAATTTTATCCATCTGCACAGATGGTACTGCAGTCCCTACCAGCAACACCATTCAGGTTCATTTTATCTGCAAGAGTTACTTCTTCCCATGGTATTGCAAGGTTGCACTTTTTGATGTCAAGTGTATTATTATCATCAATCCACCCTTTTGAAATAGAAAAGACACATAACAATGGGGTCACTATGTAACTGATAAGATTTGTTCACAGTAACTTGTCAAAATTCCTTCACAATTTTCTGGCATTTGCTCCACCTTTTAAGTAGGGAATGAGGTCAGTTCCAAACAGGCCAACTTTGTCCTTTTCTCTTATTATTTATTTAGTGTATGGCATACAATGTCAGGAAAATCTACACATGGTAGACCCAATGTAGTCCTGATAGCCTAGATTGCTACTGGTAGTTCATTCTGTTCAATGCTTGAATGCCTGTCCTTGGTACACCATGGGAGCAAACTAGCTTTGCACCAGCAAAGAAGCAGTGCTTGGCTTGCTGGCTCTTCCAGCTCATCCACTGGTCTCGCCTCGCCATGTGTTGCGATGCCTCACATCAGGCCAGGTCCAGCGTTGGCTTCTGCTTTCTGCACATATGAATGCAGCTTTCCCACTGAAGTGGTATCCGTTTATCTACTTGCAATATTGTACGTTTTCGAACTGCTGGGAGGACAAGAGCTAGGGATCTAGTGATGGGATCTCACTCTGTCTCATGGAGCTGGGATGAAAGCAGTAGAATATAGACCATTTCTGGCCAGGAGTTCCAGTGTCACTAAGCCCCTGCACCACTGCATTCCCTTTCCTCAACACATCTATAATCTTTTAAAGCAAGCTTCGTATCTCTAGGGGGACTGACAAACCTCACTGACCTTGGCTTATCCCTCCAAAAATGGGATGAAAAGTGACCAAGAAATAATGTAGACTAGATTAGGAATAAGGATAATGTTGAAAATATTAGTATGCGATGTGCCATCCTCTTTAATTTATATATTAATTGTGCTGTTACTAGTTAATTGGCATTCTCTACCTGAAATTAGGTAGTCATCTCCTCTGAGTGGACCTTTGTGTTGATATCCACAGTGATACTCTGATTTTGGGCTGTAGAGAACCCGTGCATTTCTTATGTGTCCTGGACCTTTGAATACCTTGAAAAAAAAATTCAGTATATGATAACAACAAGAATAGGTCAAGAGAATTTATCATGAGAGGAACAATATCCTTTCACAAAAGACTGAATATGTCAACATGCTCTCCATCATGTTTCAGGCAGATGAGAGGCTTACCTGGATGGGCTGAATACTAAACTTATTTATGGAGAAATACATAGAGCTAGGATCCTGCTTGACACTTTTAAATTCGACCCTCATCACTGCAGAGAGAGAGAAAGAGAGGGAGGGAGGTTTCCAGTATGAGGTTTAAACTGCAGATTTCTGAATACAAAACAAATGAATACTAAACAGATGGTGCTGGTTAGTCTTCTGCACAAAGGCTTCTGAGATAAGTAATATGTTTGGCTTTCAAGCCATAGGAATGATGTTGCTGCAACTGGAAGGATTAATGCTGGCAGCAAAACGTACAAAGTAAGGAAGTGGGAAGTTCTAAAAGATGAAGAAAAACTTTCATATCCAAAACTCACCGAAGTCATGTTTGCAACATGCTTCCCGGAGAGATATCTCTTTACATCTGGTGCAGGCCTCTGTGAGCTCTCCCAAGAACACAAGGACAAGGAAGATGGCTAGGAAAAATCCATGTGGTTTTGTAGTATTCATTTCTTGCCGTTTATGAAGCCAGTTGCTTAGAACAGAGGAGATGTTTTCTTTCTGCAGCAGCCTTTCTGGAAGAGCGTTGAGTGAGAAACACCAACCGTGGATTGAAGGCAAAGTGGTGTTTGAGATGGTCCCAGAATTGGTCTTAGGACTATTTGAGTCCTGCAATATAAGGAAGGATCATGGGTGCTTCATCCTGTGGGACAAATTGAGATTTAAAGCTTTGTCCCTGTGGGAAACACTCTCCACAGGTCCAAAGCCTTAGCAGAGCCACCATGTCTGAGTTGTAACGAAGAAACGTGTGACAAGTTAGGCTCAAAGACACATGCTTTCTGGAGAGATACTCCCTCACATCTGAAGGCCTCTGTGAGATCTCCCAAGAACATGAGGACAAAGAAGCTGGCTAGGAAAAATCCATGTGATTTTGTAATATCCATTTCTTGGTGTTTATGAAGCCAGTCGCTTAGGACAGAGGAAATTTTTCCAGCAGTCTTTCTGGAAGAGTGTTGAGATTAAAGGCAAAATGGTGTTTGAAATGGTCCTAGAGCTTCCTTCCTTCCTTCCTTCCTTCCTTCCTTCCTTCCTTCCTTCCTTCCTTCCTTCCTTCCTTCCTTCCTTCCTTCCTCCTCCCTCCCTCCCTCCCTCCCTCCTTTCTTTCTTTCTTTCTTTCTTTTTTTCATTTATTATTCATAACTTCCTTTTGGAGAGGGGGAGGCATATAAGTCGAATAAATAAATAAATAAATAACTTCCAAAATGAGGCCACCTTTTCTCTCTGTTTTATCATGGGCCAGAAACAAATCACTTTTGCTGTTCTCTAATGTTAGTAATCGACACACCAACGATTGGCTCAGACTCTCATCTGTCAACATTTGCACTGCATGTTGTTATCCTGCAGCAACCCCCACTTGAGGATATTGGTCTCATATTTAGGCACTCCCACCCTCCGCCTATTCAGTGTCCTCCAAGTAAGATGGGGGAGGTCAAATCCCTTGGCCACGTTCTCTTCTGGCATTATTTCTTATTCTGTGAATTCTCTCCTCTATCTTCTAATTCATTTTTGTTCCTGCGTATTTCTTTGTGCCATCAGAATCTTCCTAGATCTAAGTTGATGGGTTAGGGCATTCAGAGGATGGTGGGGATCATTCTGTTGTTTGGGTCCCTCACCATCTGTTGCTACTACTCTCCTAATCCTCAGTGGAGCAATACTAACAAGAGGACACACTTTCTCAATTGGTGTGGGTTTAAGGCATCTTGTCATGATGCACACTGCTCCATTGACAGCAATGTCAACTGGCTCTGTATGTGTGGAGACACTCCATAGGAAAGCCAATTTCGTGCCATGGGTAAAGCACTGGGTTAAAAGTGCCTTGGCCACCACCATACCTGCGCTGCTGAAATACACAGGCCCAAAACGATGTCTGCAGAGTGGGTGGCTGAGCACCACATTTATTTATATTTTATTTTATATTTGGATTTATATGCCGCCCCATTTCCGGTGGGACTCGGGGCGGCTTACACAAAAGCATATACATAATATAAAACTTATTCCAAATTTACCTAATCCAAATAACTCTAAAATATTAAAATCTCCCAAAATTAAAAACCCCAACCCTGCTGAAT
The DNA here is from genome assembly GCA_009733165.1 of Naja naja. Lineage (NCBI taxonomy): Eukaryota > Metazoa > Chordata > Lepidosauria > Squamata > Elapidae > Naja > Naja naja. The sequence goes on from CM019149.1 coordinate 177,680,022, forward strand.
CCAGGCTGGCCTGTGAAAACAGCCAGGTCTTTTAGATCACAGCGGAAGGAGCGCAGGTCAGGGGCCAGATGCAGCTCCAGGGGTAGTTGGTTCCAAAGGGTGGACGCCCCAGAGAAGGCCCTCCCCCAGGGGACCACCAACCGACATTGTCTGGCACCCCCAGGAGGGCCTGCCTATGGGAGTATACCGGGCGACTGGACCTCGATGCTGGTAGGAGGCGCTCCTGCAAGTACCCCTGACCCAAGCCATTATAGGTTAACACCAGCACCTTGAATCTTACACGGAGGTCAACTGGCAACCAATGCAAACTGCACAGGAGGGATGTCACATGGGAGAATTGGGCCGCTCCCATCACTGCCAACACGGCCGCATTTTGCACTAGCTGAAGCCTCTGCATAGTCCGCAAAGGCAGCCCCAGGTAGAGAGCATTGCAGTAGTTGAGATGGGAGGCCACAAGCGCGTGAGTGACCGTGTGTAGGGAATCTTGGTCCAAGTAGGGGCGCAACTGGCGCACCAGGCGAACCTGGGCAAAGGAGGAGCCGATACGATGGTTCCACCCCAGGCGCCTGATGGACCCAGAGAGGTTCCAGACGGCTCTGGGGTTCTTGCCCACCTCCCTTGACCACAGCCCGGCCAAGACCTTAGTGGCCGCCTGGCAACAGGTGGCCTCAGCAGCGCTCGACCGGGTTGTCCCCTTGCGGCCTCTCCTGCTCGTGACCCCGTTTGGCTCCTTGGTTTTCAGAGGAGCTTTGTGGGATGAAGCGGCAGAGGAGATGCCTGGAGAGCAGATGGAGGACGAGTCGTTCTGAGTCTGACCATCTCCAGCTAAGAGCCTACATTAGGACTTACCTGGAAGTGATTAGAGCAGCGAGATGTGCTTATCTCGCTCTGATGGCGTCCAGATGATCGCCCTCTGCCCTGTTTAGGGTCACTGCTCCCTCCTGCAACTGGGGGAGAGGGGAGACCCCCTGCAGGGCAGAGCAGAGGAATTTAGTTCACATCTTGCGGATAAGGTCACTCAGATTCGGGCGGCTTGGACTCCGACTGGCAGGGCTTGGATGATGGAGTGGCGATGAGTCTTGTGGATCCTATCTGGGTTGAGTTTGACCCTGTCTCCTGGATGAAGTGGACAGGATCATGGAGGCTGTCTTCCACCACGTGTTTATTGGACCCGTGTCCTTCCTGGTTGGTTTATGCCTCCAGGGAGGTTACGTGTTGGCTCAAGGCAGTTGTCAAGCGCTTCTTTGAGTGAGGGGTTTTCCGCTGCCTTGAAAGAGGCGGTGGTGAGACCCCTCCTCAAGAAGCCTGCCTTGGACCCAACCGTTTTGAATAACTACTATCCAGTCTCCAACCTTCGCTTTTTAGCGAAGGTTGTTGAAGCGTGGTGGTTCAGCAGCTTCGCTGTTCCTGGAGAAACTAATTACCTTGACCTGTACCAATTGGGTTTCAGGCCTGGACACAGCACCGAGACAGCATTGGTCACACTGGTGGATGATCTCTGGAGGGCTCGGGACAGGGGTTTTCCTCTGTCCTGGTCCTTTAGATCTCTCAGCGGCTTTCATACCATCGACCATGGTATCCTTCTGCGGTGGCTCTGGGGGTTGGGAGTGGGGGCACCGCCTTACGGTGGTTCTCCTCCTACCTTTCGGACCGCAGTCGGTGTTGGCAGGAGAACAGAGATCTTCCCAGGCCCCTACTTGTGGGGTGCCTCAGGGTAGGTTCTCTCACCTCTACTGTTTAATATCTACATGAAACAGCTGGGTGAGATCATCCTGTGGTTTTGGGGTGAGTATCATCAATATGCAGATGATACCCAGTTGTATATCTCCACCCCAGACCAGATCAGTGATGCTCTCTCGGTGATGTCCCGGTGCCTGGAGGCGGTGCAGGCCTGGATGGGGAGTAACAGACTCAGGCTCAACCCGGCCAAGACTGAGTGGCTGTTCTTACCGACATCTCGGTGTTCAGTGGATGTGCCATCTTTGGTCATGGGGGAGGTGTTACCCCGTGGATAGGGCGAGGAATCTGGGCATCCTCCTGGATGCACAGCTCAATCTGGAGGAGCAAGTGGGAGCTGTGGCCAGGGGGCTTTGCCCAGGTTCGGCTGGTTAGCCAGCTCCGCCCTTACCTGAACCGAGATGCCCTTGAGCGGTCACCATGCTCATCACTTCCAGAATCGACTACTGCAATGCTCTCTACATGGGGCTACCCTTGGATTCGGAGGTTGCAGCTGGTGCAGAATGTGCGCTGGCTGTGATGGGGGTATCCCGATACTCCCATGTTACACCCTCCTGCGACTTGCATTGGTTGCGGTTGCCTTCGGGTTTCCTTCAAGGTGTTAGTAACAACTTATAAAGCCCTAAATGGCTTGGGTCCAGGATACTTGCGAACGCCTCCTGCCTGCATCACATTCTGATCGCCCATGCGCTCCCACAGGAGGGGCCTCCTGGGAATACCGTCGGTCAGGCATTGTCGGCTGGCGGTTCCCAGGCTAGGGCCTTTTCTGTGGGAGCCCCCCTATGGAATCAGCTTCCTGCGGATCTTCGTTTGGCCCCTGATCTCCGCTCCTTTCACGAGACCTGAAGACCTGGCTGTTTCAGCAAGCCAGCCTGGATTGACCATGGGGTGGTGGTTTTATAGCATTGTTTATAATTGTAATTTTAATTGTTTTTAATGTTTTTGTAACTTAGACTTGTCTTTATTTAATATCTTTTTATTGTATATATGGGTCTTTTATATGTTAGCAGCCTGAGTCCCTCGGGAGAAGGTGACATACTAAGTCTAATAAATAATAATAATAATAAGGCCCCTGAGGCGGCACCCACCTGCTCTCCATATTGGTGTTGCATCCAGGAGGACACCCAAGTTAGCACCCTATCCATGAGGGCACACCTCTCCCCATGACCAAAGTGGAATTTCTTGGATCCGAGATGCCGGTATGCAGCCACTCAGTCTTGTCTGGATTGAGCTGGAGCCTGTTCCTCCCATCCAGATTCACACCGCCTCAGGCACGGGACAACACGGGAGGGCATCACTGAGGTGGTCCAGGGTGGAGATGTAAAGCAGGTATCATCAGCATATTGATGATACCTCACCCAGGAAACCACCTGATGATCTGCAGTGGCTTCATGTAGATGTTGAACAGGAGGGGAGATAGCACCGACCCCCTGAGGAACCTCACAATTGACACTCACCACTGGCTCCAGGTGTGCCTCTATAGCACACTGAGGCTCCTTGGCCAAGGAAGGGTTATGAGTTATTTTATTTATTTTATTTTATTTTATTTGACTTGTATGCCGTCCCCTCTCCAGAAGGACTCGGGGCAGCTCACAGCTAAAACATAACAATAAATAATTACCTAAAACCAGATTAAACGAAAACAAGTCAAATATAAAAGTTTAAACCCCCCAAAGTTAAAACAACCATCAAGCCCCCAGGAGTCCACAGCCCGGACTGCTAAATAACCAGGTCTTTAAATTGTGGTGGAAGGTCTGGAGATCGAGGGGCAACTGGAGCTCTGGTGGAAGCTGATTCCACAAAGTGGGAGCATACAGAATAGGCCCTCCCGGGTCTGCAAGGCGACATTGGTGCGCCGGGCACCCTGAGGAGCTGTCTGTCTTTGGGAGTGGTTGGTATTTGATGCTGGAAGGAGTCGTTCTGGTAAATACCCTGGACCCATGCCTTGTAGGACTTTGAATGTTAACACAGAACCAGAATCTCACTGGCCAATGCAGGAGTGCAGGAGGGGTGTATGGGAGTACCGGGAAGCTCCCATCACTACCCGTGCGGCCGCATTCTGCACCAGCTGGAGCCTCTGGGTGGTGTGCAAGGGTAGTCCTAAATAGAGAGCGTTACAGTAGTGAGTTGGGAAATAGCAGTGCCTGGTGATGGTCTTGGGGCATCTGGGTCCAGGTATGGGTGCAACTGGCGAACCAGCCAGATCTGGGCAAAGACCCCCCTGGCCATGGCTCCCACCTGCTCCTCCAACTTGAGCCGTGGGTCCAGGAGGACCCCCAGATTCCATGCCCTGTCCACGGGGGCAACACCTCCTCCCCATGACCAAAGATGGAACCTCGCTGGTGAGATGTCGGTGCACAACCACTCTGTCTTGGCCAGGATTGAGTGAAGCATGTTCCTGTCCATCCAGATCCACACCGCATCCAGGCAACGGGACATCACGGAGAGAGCATCACTGATGTGGCCTGGGGTGGAGATGTATAACTGTGTATCATCAGCACTGATGATACATCACCCCAAAGCCACGGATGATCTCACCCAGCGGCTTCATATATATGTTGAACAAGAGGGGAGAGGACCAACCCTGAGCACCCCACAAGTGAGAGACCTCAGTGGACCTCTGCCCCCTGCCAACACTGATTGCAAGCGTCCCGAGAGGGGGAGAACCACTGTAAACAGTGCCTCCCACTCCCAATCCCCGAGGCGCCGCAATAGGATACCATGGTCGATGGTATCGGCAGCTGAGAGATCTAACAGGACCAGTCCCAGCGCCCTAGAGATCATCAATCAGTGCGACCAATGCTGTCTCCGTGCTGTACCCGGCCGGAAGCCCGATTGGTATGGATCCAGGTAGTCCACTTCCTCCAGGAAAAGTGGCAATTGCTGCCACCACACTCTCAACTTCGCTAAAGCGAAGGTTGGAGCCGGACGAAGTTGTTCAACACGGCTGGGTCAGGGCAGGCTTCTTCAGGAGGGCCTCACCACCCTCTTTCAAGGCGGCAGGGAACACCCCTCCCTTAATGAAGCGTTGACTGCCGCGGAGCCAGCTGCGTGACCTCCCTGGAGGCATAAACCAACTAGGAAGGGCACGGGTCCAACAAACATGTGGTGGAACACAGGTGCATGATCCTGTCCACTTCATCCTCAGAAACAGGATCGAACTCAGTCCAGATCACATTAGCCAGACCACTCACATCCCCATCCTCAGACCCCTGCAAGTCCGAGTGCAACCCTTCCCGGATCCGAGCAATCTTATCCTGCAGATACTGACCAAATTCCTCAGCTTTGCCCGCAGAGGTCCACCATCTCCCCGACTGCAAGGAGGCGGGTGACCCCAAACAGGGCGGCTGGGAGGTTATCTGTGGATGCTATGAGGGCGGAGAAATAGGACCTTCTCGCCACCCTCATAGCTACCAGGTAAGTCCTAATATGGGCTCTTAACTGGGCTCAGTCCGATCCGGAGCGGGTCACCCTCCACCTGCTCTCTAGTCCCCTTCGATGCTTCATCTCCCAGAGCTCCTCGGTGTACCAGGGAGCCAGCGGGATCGGTGCCAGTAAGGGGATGCATGGGGACAACCTGTCGAGAGCCCCACGGCTGACTGTTGCCAGGCAGCCGCAGGACCTCGGAGCAATCTATTATCTGGGTCAGACCCATGGCCTCCATGGAGGCCATGAATTCCTGGGCTAAACCCGACGCCGCCTCCAGGGAGGGCAAGTTGAAGTCACCCAGAACCATAAGCTCTGGGAACTCCACCGCCACCCCCGAGATGGCATCGAGCAGCCCAGGCAGGGTGGCTGATACACAGCTGGGGGACAGGTATGTAAGCAGCACACCCATCCGATCCACAGGCCCACACCTCAAGAGGAGGGACTCACACCCACCTACCTCTGGAGCTTGGAAACAGGGTCTCCCGAATAACAATAGCCACCCCACCACCACTTCTCTGGGGTCGTGACCGGTGCAACACCCGAAAACCTGGGGGGCATATGTCGACCAGAGGGACTCCACCCTCCAGCCCTAACCAGGTCTCGGTGATACAGGCCAGGTCCGTGGCCTCCTCCTCAATCACTTCATGGAGGAGAGGTGCCTTATTAGCTATGGACCTGGCATTAAGGTACATTAAGTTATCTGCTGTGGTGGCTCAGAGTCTGGATGCAGAGCGGCTGGGTGCTTGTTGCTGTTGCATATGTAACATTGCACCTTAGCTGTGCAGTCTTTGGCCGAGAGTTGCTTAGACTTGCAACACCTGTAGCAGAGCCTGTACTCCCTTATCAGAACTTTCCTTTGGAGTAGAGGTTTCTGTGCAAATGCCTGGCACCTGTTCAGTGGGTGTCGAGAGCTGGGTAACAGACAAATCTGGACTTTCTTTGTAGTCGTAAACCTATCTTGGGTTGTCTCTGACATGTCTTCACCGCATACTCTGAACTGGTGAGGTAGCAATCCTGGTTTTATGCATAGACATGAAGGATTTTCCCTTTGCAGTTTGTGTCAGACCCATGGACAGTGCAGAGTTGCTGCTGGCTCTTTTGTCAGTTGGGGGACTATCAGCTCTGAGTCTGCAGGTCAGGGGGTCATTGCACGATGTTGCCTGGTGGGCCATGAATTCTTCGAGAAGGGTAAAGGGAGGTTCTTTGTTTCGACCACTGGCCCTGAAGGCCTCAGACAATTGGATCTACTGTTCAATTAACAGCTGTGGTAGTTTTCGAATGATTTTGCTTTGCATTTTGAACTGGTTAAGACAAGCGAGTCCTGGCAAGTCGGGATCCTTTGCCACTCTCAGCTGTATAAGTACGTTAGAGAAGTCCCTGAGCTGGCTAGGCTCATTGAGACTGATTTTAGGAAAGTTGTTGAGGCGATCCAAGAGCGAGGATTCCACCTCCGTGGGACGCTGTATGCTTCGTTGAGTCTCTTCCATGTTAACCGAAGTGCAGCGTCTGGATCTTTTAAGTGGGATCCATAAATATCCTTCACTGCTGCTGCAGACCGTGGTCCCAGCCATGCTATCAAATGTACAAGTACTTCATCAGGCTGTAGGGGTGTGGCTTGAATGTTGCGCATGAAAATGCTCTTCCATAGTAGATATCCTTTGCCTGGCTCATCAGAAAATTTGTATACACCATTAGCGGCCAAATCTAGCTTCCCTCTCCTTAGTGCCAACTCTCTCCAGAATGCTGCATCATCTGCTGAGGTGGCATGGGGGTTGTAGGTAAGGTGCATTGGCACAATGGGGTCTCCCTTTGGATTCTCGTAGACTTGGTCCGGGTTGTGTCTCAGCGACAGCTCATAGTCTTCTTCCCTTCACTTCCTGAGGAGGTTGTCCTGCCATGCCATATACGATGGTTGTGCTTCACGCTGATGGGCAGGCCGACCGCGGTTATCTTGTTGTACCTCTGAGCTCGAATTGTGTGGAGGTTGTGGCAGGAACTCCACTACCTTTGGGTTGAGCTGGGGAGTTGCTGCTTGATGTACGTCTCCTTGCTGAGAAATCTTTGCTGTTACTGGTGGGCTAATTTGCTTGCCCTGTAGGTCTTGAGACATTGGGGTAGGTTTTTTGTTTTCGGGAATGGAATCTCAAGTTTTAGGTCATCAGTTTTGTGACTGGTGTTTAGAGTCTGTGGTTGTGATTCAGCCCTTTGATCCCCTGGTTTGGGGAGACTGCTAACTAACTGTGCCGGCTCCACCGGCTCGTGTCGTAGCAAGTACTGCTCATCCACATAGGCCTTGACCCATTTATCTGGGCTCTCTTTTTCCAACTCTCCAAGGTTGAAGTTGAGGGAGGCGTCGTCGGCCGCCTTCTGCAATGCTGTGGCCCGTGCTGTTTTTGCTGCTGTCTCCCTTTGTCGTTCGAGCAACTCCAATTGGGCCTGAGCTTTGGCCATTTCTGCTTGTTGGCTGGCCATTTCTGCTGCTTGAGCTGCTACTGCCTCCTTCTGCCGTGTCACCTCTGTCATTGTACATAAATCTGCCTCTGCTACTGCAGCTTCAATTTGAGCTTCTACAGCTCGTTCGGCATAACTCGTTGCTTTTGAGGCCTTAGATGCATCGCTGCGATGGGAGGATGCTCTGGAAGGATGGGAAGAGCTAGCGGCTGAGAATTGCTGTGAGATGCTAGAACCTACTTGAGATCTAGTTGGCTTAGGATGGAGGGAGGAAGCTTTCTTAAAATAGTGGGAGGAAGCCACGTGTGATCGAGGGGCCATGTTGGATGTGGCCCTCTCCCTCGACATTTCTTCCAGCTGTAGCGCATCATGGAGCATTGCTTGGAGGGAGTCTTTGCCTCTCTGAACGTAGTCCTCATGTTCCTTGTTTAGCTCCTCAAAGCATTGAATGTGTTCTTGGAGCTTTGAGTCACCCAGCTTCGACTGAATGGACTTGAGTTTACTTTCGCTGTCTCTCCACTGTGCGAGAAAGTCATCTAGCTCATTCTGCAATGTGCTGATTCTCTCGAGGGGAAGCTTGCGTTTGGAGGCTTTGCAGATCCTCAGCAACTCCGACCATGAGTCTGCATAGCGGCGATACTGCCTGTTCCAATCCTCCCTCAAGCATGACTCCATGATCCTGGTAGGCTTTCTATGCTGTCTGAGGTAGTAGGTTTTCCAAGGTAACATTGCCTCTTCAGAATTTTGGACATCCGATTCTGGGTTTTGAGAACCAAGCTCCATGTTTACATCAAGGGTGGGTGGAGGGTTCGAGTTCTTTGGTACATCAGAGAGATCTGTCATGGCTGAAGATGCTGCCATGCTTTAAATTGGCAAAGGGTGAATTTTGGAAAATTTAGCGGTTTTCCATGCAATTCCCCCTTTTTTCCACTAGGGTGCACTGCAAGCGGGTTGCTGAATTTCGGAGACTCCATTGAAATTCACTGGTTGGCCGCTAGAGGGTGTGTTGCAAGTGGGAGCTGAATTTAGGAGACTCCGATGAAATTCACTACTTGACCCTTGGGCTGCATTGCAAGGAGGTTGCTGAATTTAGGAATCTCCTTTGAAATTCACTACTTGACCACTGGATGCAGCTGTGAGCGGGTAGCTGAATTTAGGAAACTCCCCTGAAATTCACTACTTGACCTCTTTGGGGTGGTTTATTTATTTATTTATTAATGGGACTTATATGCCGCCCCATCTCCGAAGACTCGGGCGGCTTACAATAAAACGAGCACAATAAATACTTAAAAAAAGAATTAAACTAATGGTCCCAATTAAATACAAAACTTAAAATCCATCAAAATCTAAAACCACCCCACCCATGGGTCACAGCCCGGATTGGTCAAATAACCAGGTCTTCAGGTCATGGTAGAAGGTGCGGAGGTCGGGGCAGGCGGAGCCCCAGGGAAGTTGATTCCAGAGTTCGGGACACAGAGTAGGCACGTGCGGGGACCGCCAGGCGGCATTGCCCGCTGATGGGACCCAAGGAGTCCCTGTCTGTGACTTCGTACAGGGCGGTTAGTATTCGATGTCGGCAGCAGTCGCTCCCTTAAGTAATAAGGACCCATGTCATGTAGGACTTTGTATGTTAAAGTTAAAACCTTGAATCTCACCGAGAGCAACCGCAACCAATGCAGGCAGCGCAGGAGGGGCTAACATGGGAGAACTGGGAAACTCCCATCACCGCCGCCGCCATTTTGCACCAGCTGCAGTCTCCGGATGGTATGCAAGGGCAGTCCTAGATAGAGAGCGTTGCAGTAGTCAGTCGCGAAGTAACAAGGGCATGAGTGACTGTATGCGCAGGGCATCCCGTCCAGGAACGCGAAGCTGGCGAACCAGCGGACCTGGGCAAAGGCCCCTGGCGACGGCTCCCACCTGCTCCTCCAACGGAGCCGTGCATCCAGGAGGACCCCAGGTTCCTCGCCCTATCCACAGGGGCAACACCACTCCCTATGGTCAACGATGGACATTCTAAGCTGGACCGGGATGCCGGTATGTACAACCACTCAGTCTTGGCTGGGTTGAGTCGAAGCATGTTGCCGTCCATCCAGATTCGTACCGCATCCAGACAGCGAGTCATCACGGAGAGGGCATCACTGATCTGGTTTGGGGTGGAGATATACAGTGTGTATCATCCGCATATTGATGATACCTCACCCCAAAACCACGGATGATCTCACCCAGCGGTTTCATGTAGATGTTAAATAAGAGGGGAGAGAGGACCAACCCCTGAGGGACCCCACAAGTGAGCGCCTTGGGGCTGACCTCTGCCCCCCTGCCAACACGATTGACCACCCCGCGAGGTAGGAGGAGAGCCACCAAGAACAGTGCCCCCACCCCAACCCCAGAGGCGTCGCAAAAGGATACCATGGTCGATGGTATCGAAGCCGCTGAGAGGTCTAATAGGACCAGGACAGAGGAAAACCCCTGTCCCATGCCCTCCAGAGATCATCCAACAGTGCGACCAATGCCGTCTCCTGCTGAAACCAGGCCGGAAGCCCGATTGGTACGGATCCAGGTAGTCCATTTCCTCCAGGAAAAGCGGAAATTGCCGAGCCACCACACTCTCAACAACCTTCGCCAAGAAGCGAAGGTTGGAGACTGGACGAAGTTGTCTAACACGGTGGATCCAGGGCAGGCTTCTTCAGGAGGGGCCTCACCACCGCCTCCTTCAAGGCGGAGGAAAGACACCTCTCAAAGAAGTTGACAACTGCCCGGATCCAGCCGAGGTGACCTCCCTGGCGCATAAGCCAACCAGGAGGGGCACGGGTCCAATAAACATGTGGTGGAACTCAGGCCGCATAATCCCGTCCACTTCATCCTCGAAACAGGATCGAACTCATCCCAGAACGTAATGGCCAGACTCCCTGCATCCCGCTCCTCCAACCACTGCAAATCAGAGGACAACCCGCTCCGAATCCGAGCGATCTTATCCGACAGATATTGACCAAAATCCTCAGCTCTTCCAGCGGGTCGGCCCCTCCTCTGGACGAAGGAGGAGCGTGTGACCGAACAGGGCGGCCGGGCGGTTATCTGCGGACGCTATGAGAGTGGAGAGATAAGACATTCTCGCCGCTCTCATCGCTCCCAGGTAAGTCCTAATATGGGCTCTTAACTGGGCTCAATCGGCCTGGGAGCGGGTGGCCCTCCACCTGCTCTCTAAACCCCTCCGATGGCGTTTCATCTCCCAAAGCTCCTCTGAGTACCAGGGAGCCATTCAGGATCCGCGGCGTGTGAGGGGTCGCATGGGGACAACCCTGTCGAGGGCGGCCGTTAGATCCTCGGCAGAGCTGTGAGTCAGGGAAGAGGGAAGAGGCCCCAGCTCCGTCTGGAACCGTTCCGGGTCCATAAGGCGCCTGGGGCAGAACCATCTAAGTGGCTCCTCATCCCAGCAGTGGGGGGCAGCTTGTTGGAAGACCAGCCGTAGGAGATAGTGATCAGACCATGGAACGGGCAAAGTCGTAAAAGTGGCCTGCCCTCTGTCACTATGCCACCACTCAGAGACAAAAACAAGGTCGAGAGTATTCCCCCCCTCATGAGTAGGGCCATGAATTAATTGGGTCAGGCCCATGGCTTCCATAGAAGCCATGAATTCCTGGGCCAATCCCGATGCACCCCCAGGGAGGCAGGTTAAAGTCCCCCAGGACTATAAGGCCTGGGATCTCCACTGCCACCCCCGAGAGGACATCAAGAAGCCCAGGCAGGGCTGCTGTCACACAGCTGGGAGAAAGGTATGCGAGCAGCAAGCCCACCTGACCATTTGGCCCCCACTTCAGGAGGAGGGTCTCACTTCCTCCTATCTCTGGGATAGTGACCTCCCTTGGAAGCAAGGTCTCCCTGATAACCACAGCCACCCCACCACCCTACCTGGGCCACGGCCGTGCACAACCCAAAAACCTGGAGGGCATATTCAACCAGAGGGACACCTCCTCCGGCCCAACCAGGTCTCGGTGATGCAAGCCAGGTCCGCAGCCTCCTCCTCGATGATCTCATGGAGGAGGATAGATTTATTGGCCACAGACCTGGCATTAAAATACACCAGTCTGAGCCCAGGGGTCCCAATTCCCGAACTCCCTGGGGAGAAGGCCATAGGGTCGGAGCGAGCAACCGCACGGAGGTGGCGGGTGCGCGCTCCCAACACCTGATATGGCCCTATGCCTCGATGTCTGCTGCCAACCCCAACCACCCTGGGAATCGGCCCCACCTCAGCCCCGGAGCCCCACCGCCCCCAACCACCACCGCCACAAACCGGGCTGCAAGAAGACCCATTAACCCTCCTCCCTAACCCCTTAAGACAACTAATTAAAAATTTTAAAAGTTTCCCCTTCCTCTTTAATTTGGAATTTGGCCCACTAACTGCAGCATGCCACCTCTCGGGATCCCAAGATCCATCATTAAGGAAAGCTCTTGATAAAGTGCAGGGCCATTCCACAGACTGGGGAACCATCTGGAGGGCCCATAAGTCTGATGGAGAATAGGCAGGCATGACATATACATCTTAGGCAGGACAGGGGGCAGCTGGTTTGATGGGGAAAAAAATTGTAAAGATGGAAATACAATAGGAGACAGACTATAGCAATGATCAGGAAATAACCCGCAGTTGGCAACTCTCTCACAGCTGCCGACGGTTAGAGTCAAATAAACAAGTCGCTGTGCTGCCACCACAGTGACTTGCGGTAAAAATCCTGAATAATCCCCTGCCCTCACACTGCAGGGAGAGTTGCATCCTCCCACTGCCCTCTCACCGCAGTGGGAGGTGGTCCAGTCTCGGAGAGAAGAACAAAGTATAGGTCCATGGAAATGGTACAGATGACCCAGGCACCATCAATAGTGCCAATGAGTCCAAGATGGCAAAAGACAGTGAGAAGGCGGTGGTCACAGATGAAATGTCCAAGAGTCCATGCAAGGCATAATGTCCAAAGCCAATCACGGCCACAGATCTGGGGCCACAATGCCATCCTTTCATGGGGAAGGGCACCACCACCGGCTCTACCCATAACCCCTAACCAGGAAGGCCACTTCCTCCAGTCCAGGCCATGGCTGAGAACATGCCCCCCTGGAGCTCTCGAATATATAGGCCTCCCTCCCATCCGTATGTCTGACTCTCCCAGAGCTCCAGCTTCTGGGGAGAAGGTAAGAGGGTAGGGGGCTCCCAGGGGTGGTTCAAAAACTCACCTCCCACAGCCACACCACCCAAGTTAGAGATCGGAAAAAAAGAGGGAAGGAAGCCATTGGACCAACGGCCCTCCACCGAGGACTCCATGTGGCTATCTCCATGTAGCTACCTGTAGGCAGCCACAGCATCAAGTCCACAGGCCATCACCGCTGCCATCAACTCCCATTGGGGAAAAACCCCCAGCGCCGCAGTCAAGCCATAAGTAGTCCAGCCCATCATGGTCACACTGTTGGAACCCGGCTCGCCACACCCGCCGTCAGCAATCCGCAGCCAACAACCAGCAGCGATGGCATCGGGTCCGCAGGGTCCGTAGGGTCCGCAGAATCCCAAGGCACCAGGATTCGCAGCCTCCAGGGGCCAGGGCAGGGCAGACAACAGCCGGGGCGCAAGGCAGGGCAAGCAACGCCATCGCCGCGCCCTCAGGAGCAGGTAAACAACGCCGCTGCCACTGCCGCGCTGCACCCCAGCTCTGGCCGACAAGCCGCGGTGAACAGAAGCCGCGGGGGAGAATCAATCCAGCCACGCCAAGCCGTCGGCTCAATTTTTACCAAACGGCTCTAATGGCAACCCCCGACGCTCCCGAGATGGTACCAGGGACAAGGGGAGGCAGCGGGAGTCATCCTTCACAGAAAGCCAGCCAAACCACCGAAACGCCCAGACGAGCCTTCTCAGCCACAGACTGCCATGTTGGGCATGCGCCATCTTGGGCATGACACATTTCTATGGAGATCTCTTTTAATTGCCCAACCTAAAATATTTACAACTCTGTTGCTTGGAGACCACCATCATAAACTTGGGTAGAACTGGGCCCCTTTATGACTATGTCTTTCTTCCTGATGAACAGAGGGAAATCAACTTTTGTTCTAGTGACTGAAGAGCCAAGAAATAACACATTTTTTTACTCAAATCCTGTCTCTTGTTTGCAAAACAGTCACTGAGGCAGCACCCAGAAAATACAAAGAGAGCCAGCGAGGCTGCTAATTGTTTGTCTCTTGCGAATGGGGGGATTTATGGCCCCTCCCAGTAATTCAAACAGGCTTTTTAACTTCCTTGCTCAGAGAGAGAGAGAGAGAGAGGATTCAGGGTTTAAATCCTTCATTTTTACTTTCCTGGGATAGGATATCAGATTAAACACTTTTTCACTGTATTTTCACTCTCTCAGGAAATCAGATGGAACTGTATTTTCACTGTTCTGTCTTTAAATTGCTGGCTGAATATAAAGACAGTCAGGCAAACTCTACAAAGGTTGCCATACAAAGTTTCTTTATTGGATCACAAGGCATCCTCAAGGTATAACTCACAGTTATGTCGAGATTCATCTAATGTCCAAATCTTTGCATAGTTGACTTCATAGTGTGAAAATACAGTTATCTTCATTCCATAATGATGGAGCAAAGCAGCACGATGCTGCTGGGGTCCAAGCAAGAATAATGGAAACTCCCCCAACCCAACCAAGGGTCAATTCAGTGACCAATCAGGATTGCAGATGTGACCACTTGACATGAACTACATTTCCCATGGTGCATTAACTACATTTCCCATGAGGCATTCCCTTAAGGGCATAGCTCCCAATTCCCAATTAACTATATAGTGTCTGGACAGCACAACACACTTGGGTCTTGCATGGATTGGGCGGCATATGATTGGCGGTATATCCTAATTTTTCAAGTGCTACAGTGAGTCTTGCAAACTAACTCATCAAACCTTGATCCTTCTGTGGCCACAGCTATATCATCTGCATAAATAAATAATCATGTATTGTCAGCAGGGGTGGGCTTCAAAATGTTTTACAACCGGTTCTCTGTCTGGTTGCTGGGTGGGCGTGGCCATGGTGGGCATGGCTTAGTCAGCCTCCTGCACCACGGGGGGGGGGCATTTTTGCCCTCCCCAGGCTCAGGAGGCTTTCCTCAAGCCTCTGGGAGGGTGAAAACGGCCTTCCCAAGCCTCCACATGCACCCTACACTTTCCGGCATCCAAAATGGGCCGTGTGGGGGCTCCTGGTAGGGGCAGGTCTGGGTGAGTGGGGCCAGCCTGGAGTGGGATTTGGGGGTTCTCTGAATGGTGCAGAATCTTATCTAGAGAATCTCCTGAACCCTGCAAACCCCCAGCAGCCCACCCCTGATTGTCAGATACCTGTTGATTGTTCATATATACTGTATGTGACACAACATCAGAAATAATATATTTTCTTTTTTATGCCTAACTAGAAGTTTTTAATCTACTGCCTTGCCCCCTATACCAAACTGTCTCTCCTGGAGAGTTGGCCTCAAAAGAAATTGGCTCTTTTTTCCTCACCTTATTCTCTGTTACTCCTGGGCTCTTCTCCAGAGACAAATTTTGTTCCCAATGTATTCTGCTGGTATTTAAAGCTTCCCCTCACTCCTTCCCCCAAATTTCTCTTGTGTTAATGTTTACACTTGTCATTCAAACTTGCCACACTTGATTTCTCAAAGAAGTGGCAGCATAATATGTCCCCATTTGGTTTGCTGAATAGATTAGATTTCTGGAAGACACGTTTGGACACAGCGTATCTTACATTAATGTAATGTTAACACTGACCATAAAAACCAGCCACTTGTGTTTCTAGACTCTTCACGGTTTAATGGAGGATGATGAAAAAATAACTCTGCTGGAGAGAAGTTCCTTAATTCTGAAAGCTCTGAAGACTAAACCTCTGGTAAGAGATCAGAATCAGTTGATTTCAAATGTTTGAACGCTTTGTGAGATTCTGTGTTGAATATTATCTACAATCTTTGCTTGGCTATATATGCAGTTGAAACAAATGCGTTGAACAGCCATGGTCCAGAACTTCTAACAGCCTCCCTCTCCCCCTTGTATATAACTCAAGAGAGAAACTCCCCACTCTATTTTTGTGATTCTCCTTTATCCCTAAAGCTGTGGGTGTTAAATATGCATGACGCTACATTGACATGAGTTTACGTCATATGCAAAGTGGAGTCTGATGTCAGACTTCACTTATTGGTTCATCTGCTGGCATGAAGATTGGGTCCCCGTCAGTGGCTGAAGTGTTGGAGAGCTGGCCGTGTTTGTTTGCTTTTTGATTCCGGTTTGTAAATAAAGAGTTTCTCACACTCCTGAGTCCTCCTCCTTCCTCTTCTGCTCCCATTTAACGGTGTCAATTACTCTTGTCCCCTTCTTTGAAAGATCATGGGACAGGACCACTTAACACATGATGGTCTGATAGCTGCAAAGTCGCATGTTGTAGCTCTGTTGTGACATGATGCTTTGAGCTGTGTTTGCGACTTAACTGTCAGGTTGGGGAGGGGGATGCAGCAGAGGCTCAATCCCTGTGTATTACACCCCTTTCCATTCTTCAACCTCTTCTCCCCAGAGATCTATTCCTTTGCCACCAAGAGATCTGGGAAGGACAATTTAAAGTGCTAACTTGATATCTTTGTTATTTATTCTTGTCTGGAAAGTGCATCCCCCACGCACACTATTTTGGTGAAAATAGAGTCCTTTCCTATTGCTGTGATTCTGTCTCCATGAATCAAAGTTTCAATGGATCAGTGATGTAAAAAAACTCATGCTTCTGTGAACAGCATTATTGTACGTGACCTCCATGAAAGGCAGAGGTCCACCCAATTGGACTGCAGATAATTGGACTGCAGATAATTCATGTAGCATCTCAGGTACTGCTCTAACATGTCATTCAGTCTGTCTTCCCCCCGATTGGTATTCAGATAAAAGGCTGAGGTAAAGCCCTGAGATAACCCAATAGACTGCAGGAAGTCCCTCCAGAACTTAGCTGTGAATTAGACTCCTCTGTCTGAGATAATTCTCCGTGGTCCTCCATGCAGGTGGTAGATGTGCTTCAGGAACAGCTTGGCTAACTGGTCAGCTGAGGGTAGTCTGCTGCAAGGTATTGCTGTGATTCTGTCTCTGTGAATCAAAGTTTCAATGGATCACTGATGTAAAAACATAAGATATCTGTATTAAAAATCTGAATGCTTGCTGGAAAAATGCATGTTTTGTCACTGGAATGAAATCAATGCACACATACAGATACTGCATATGCAGAGATATGAAGGGAAAGGGTAATGATGATGACATGGAGAAGTGAATAGATGACAGCAAGTATATGTAGTATGGGAAGAAAGGGGTGTGGATTTTCTTCTGTTTTTGTGGCCTCGAGTCTACAACAGTTAGATGTAATCTGTCCTTGCTGGTGAGCTTCCCAATGTACATGTGGGTCCTGTTGAGATATAAAACGATGGGTTATCTTGATTTGGCAAGATTCTTACTCTATTTTGTTAACTTTGTTGATGTACCTAGCAGTGAAAATAATTTTTTGAAATGTCCCTCATTCTTAAGGGCCCTTCTTCACATTGAAACCAGTCAGACCAGTATGAAATATTATTTTAAAAACAGCATTTATTGTCATATTATTTTATATTATAAACAAAATTTCAATGTAAAATAAGTAAGGGTCTACTGGATACACACAAACCATTTAAAGCAGTGGCTTGTTCATTATCATGGTAAAATGTGGCTAGGCAGCCATTTTGAAAAGGGCAGCAATCCCATTTGCTGCCATGGATCATGTGATCTACCTGTTTTTGGAAAAAAATTAAAGTCATTTAAAATCGAGGGGAATGTATGCTTAGGCTGCAAAGTGCTTTGAACACAATAATTTTGAGTGAGAGATTTAGATGCAGTTTTATAGTACAATACAAAGCTACACTGTTAATGTTGTGGCAACATTATATACCAAATCCTAAAAATTAGATTGCAAGTTTACTACACTTCCCAAGGTTGTCAGGGAAGAAACGCAGAGCTGACTCAGACAAGTGTATACAAAAGTAACAATTTATTTTGTTTATATACTGGTGTAATTAAAGACTCCTGGAGTAGATCCATCCTGCTCTGTTAATTAGTCTGGACAAGTGGGTTTCTTTGGAAAACGTATATGTGGAAGAAGAATGAACTCTGTCCATAGTCAGTGCAGTTCAAACTGATTAGAGATTACAATAATCCTTATGGTTAAAATAGTTTTAACCAAAACAAATGGTGGACTGAGGTAATCCTCTCTGTCATGCCAGTGTAACAGAGGTGGTATTCAGCAGGTTCTGACCAGTTATGGAGAACCGGTAGCGGAAATTTTGAGTAGTTTGGAGAACCGGCAAATACCACCTCTGATTGGCCCTGCCCCATCTACTCTGCCTCCTGAGTCCCAGTGATCAGCTGGGTCTTCTTTGGTTGCCCTGCAAAGGAGAACGGAGCTGGAAAGCAGGTTAATGGGGTGGGAGGGAATAGGGATTTTGCAGTAACCTTCTCCCAGGAGTGGGGAGGAATAGGGATCTTGCAGTATCCTTCCCCTGCCATGCCCAGCAAACCACGCCCACCAAGCCATGCCACGCCCACCAAGCCACACCCACAGAACTGGTAGTAAAAAAAATTGAACCCTACCACTGCAGTGTAAGGTTCAAAACAAAACAAAAAGAACTGCACTTGACTCACCAGAATGCCAAAATGAGCCTCAAGAAGAGGCTTGGAAAATTACAGCTTTTATTTATTTATTTATTTATTAATTACATTTATATGCCGCCCTTCTCCGAAGACTCAGGGCGGCTTACAATTTTTGGAGCACAACCCAATGCGCTAAGCAATAGCCTTCATTCCATTGTATATGCCTGCTTATTACTAAGCGGCATTTTTACAAGGTCAGCTAATTGCCCCCAACAATCTTGGGTCCTCAATTTACCTACCCCGAGAGGATGGAAGGCTGAGTCAACCTTGAGCCTGGTGGGATTCAAGCCTACAGTAATTGTAGACAGCTGGATCTTAAGAGCAGGCATTTAACAGCCTGAGCCACCAAAGCTCATTTGTACAAAGCTTATTTGTACAAAGAAGAGCTGGGTAGACTTATTCTGTTAAGTTTGCATAGAGAGGCAGGACGCAGAGTGCTTCAGCTCAAAGTTTATTGTGACTTCAGCTCAGAACAACCCGAATGGCTCAGCCGCGGCAGCTATTTATAGCCGGCTGCCCCGGCTGCCAGCCAATCAGAGTGCAGGGTTTTCCCACACTTTTCCAACCAATGAATTCAAACACTTTACAACAATAACCAGTCATTTTAAACTCTGCATACATAACACCCCTCCCCGCTAGGTTTGGTCCATACTCAAACCCCATCTATCTAATATACTCTTGTAGATAGGTGGGGCTCTTAGCGTTGAGACCTGTGTGGTTCAGGTGTTTTGGGAATCTCACTTTGTGAGGAAGGAAATGTATCTGCCAACATTCCCTTATTAGGACTCTTGTATTAGTAGAACCTGTTTGGTTACTACAACCTGGTCTCTCCTCCCAATCCATCTCCAACCCAATGTCACTCCCCTAAATCTGGTAGTGATGTGCAATCCTCTATTTGTAAAAATGGTTGTTGGCCCCCTGACAGGTTTTGGGATGGTTCCTGTCGTGTTAGCTCGTTACACATGGGGTTGATTCTCACTTGCTGATTACCTTCATTATCTCCCCTTCCCCTAGAAGAGGCTGAGGGCATGGGATCCAGAGAGGAGCAAGGGCGATGCTCCAGAGGCAGTCTGGACCATAACTGGTCTATGTGCCTACTCCACAAGACACCATCCTCAGTTTGAACCCTGTAAGACCTGGGGCCTGTAACCTGGGTTATCTCAGCAGGAATCCATAATGGTTCACCCACAAGGTTTTAGCATAAACAGAATCACCCACAGTGAATGTGCGAGTTTTGCTGGTGGAATCTAGAGGTGCGTTGGGTGTGTAAGTGGGGTGAAGGCGGTCCAGGGTAGACCTGAGTTTTCTACCCATCAAAAGCTCGGCAGGAGTTAAGTTAGTGGATGGACTAGGAGTGATGTGTTGGATACTGAGTAGTTTTTCAACTTTCTCAGTGATGTCCCCTGGACCCAATTGTTGGAGTTTCTCCTTGGTAAAACATACCATGCGTTCAGCCCGGCCGTTAGTCGAAGGATGCCCAGGGGCAGTAAGGGCGTGTCTGATACCCTGCTGCTAAATATGATTCAAAAAGGTTAGCAGTAAATTGAGGACCATTGTCAGAAACAATCACATCAGGTAACCCATGAGTTACAAAAGTTTCTTAAGTTGTTTGATAACAGCGTCTGCTGTGGTGGACCATGGGGATAACCTCTAACCATCTGGAGTATGCATCAACTACAATAAGGAAAGTGTGCCCTCTGGTAGGGCCAGCAAAATCAATGTGAATCCTGGACCATGGACCCCTAGGACATTCCCATTCTTGTTTGGGGCGAGAGGTGGAGCAGGCCTTACTTGCTGACAGTTTGGGCAGGATGCAACCCAGTTTTCAACCATTTTGTCTATACCAGGCCACCATACATAACTCCTGGCCAATCCCTTCATTCTGACAATACCGGATGACCCTCATGTAACATTTCCAAAACCTCTTTCTGCAATTTTGCAGGAATAACCACCCTGTTACCCCACAAAATACATCCCCTCAAGACAGATAATTCAGTTTGTCTGGATTTAAAAGGTTGGGAAACTTGAGGTAGATCTTGTAGTGGCCAACCCTTTTTAATCCAGCCTACAATAGGAGCCAATAAAGTGTCTTTGGCAGTTTCTCTAGCAATTTCAGCAGCATGAACTGGAAGTTTGGCAACAGTTTCTAGAAAGAAGGTGTAAGTTTCAGGAGCAGGGTCCTCAGTGTGCAAAGGAAGTGGGCAGTGACTCAAAGCATCAGCGTGCCCAATGTCTTTTCCGGTCTGTGGATGAGTTTATATGAATAAGCAGCAAGAAATTCAGTCCATCTCAGCATTCTTGGTGACAGGATGGTGGGCGTTGGTCTGTCCCCTGCCACAATGCCTAAAAGAGGTTTGTGATCTGTAACAATGGTGAATCTTCTCCCATATACGTACTCATGGAACTTCTTGACTGCTGCCACGATAGCCAATGCTTCCTTGTCCAGTTGACTGTAGTTTCTCTCTGCTTTGGTCAAAGTGCGAGAGTAAAATGCAATAGGGGCTTCCCTTCCACTGGGAAGCATGTGGCTCAACACCCCCCACTCCAAAGGGGATGCATCACAAGTCAATACTACAGGTAAATTCTCAGAAAACTGTATCAGGACACAATCAGAAGTGATTTGTCTCTTGATGTTGTTAAATGCAGCTTCTTCTTTTGTGCCCCAGACCCATGCAGATTTTTTATCCAGTAATCTGTGTAAGGGTTCTGCAGTGGTTGCTTTCTGAGGTAGAAACATATGATAGAAATTAATAAGTCCCAGGAATGCTTGCAAGTCAGTTTTGCATCTTGGCCTGGGGGCTTCTTTGATTGCCTGAACTTTGGCTTCTGTGGGGTGGATGCCATGTTTATCAATCATATAACCCAAGAATTCTACTTTGTCAGTTCTTAGTGTGCATTTCTCTTTTTGACTTTTAACCCCGCTTTTTGAATCTGGTTAGAACTTCTCTGAGTTTCTCGTGTAACTGAGTGTCATTTTCAGCAGAGATTAAAATGTCATCAAAATAAGGCACCACCCCTGGTAACCCTTGTAACATCCTTTCCATAAGGCTTTGGAAGATGCCTGGCACCACACTTACTCCAAATTGTAACCTTTTGCATTTGAAAGCACCGCGATGGGTTACAATGGTTTGGGCTTCTGCGGTTAAATCGTCTACTGTTAACTGCTGGTATGCTTGGGCCAGGTCCAGCTTGGCGAAGACTGTGCCCCCACCCAGAGAGTGTAATAAATGATGAACCACTGGAACTGGATATGCGCTCTGTTGTAGCGCATGGTTCAATGTCCCCTTGTAATCCCCGTAGATTCTCATGGAACCGTCTGCCTTGACTGGCGTGACTATGGGTGTCTCCCACCTGGAGTGGTCTGTGGGCTCTAATACCCCTTGGGCTATCAGTTTATCTAATTGTTCATCATTTTTTTCCTTCAATGCAAAGGGTACCCTTCTGGGTTTTAAGCCGATTGGTTGTACCTTGGGATCTAGGTTAAATGTGATAGGGGTCCCCAAGTACTTGCCTAATCCGTCGCTGAAGACCTCTGGAAACTCAGACTTCAAAGACTCTTCCCACTCAGTGTTGCTCACGTGATTGATGCCAGTCACTTCGATGCCCAGCGGGTTGAACCATTCCAGTCCCAGCAAACTTGGGCGATCTTTATCAACGATGGTCAGGGGTAGGTGTTTGATGTGACCTTTGAACTTCATGTTGAATTCTCTTGTTCCAACTACTGGAATCTTGTTCCCTTGGTAGTCTTTAAGAGTTAATGCCTGCTTCTTGAAGTGAGTCTTCTGAATGTCTGGTATCAGTCTTTGAATAGTGTCCCATGACACCATAGATAAGTATGAACCTGAGTCCACTTCCATTTGGCAAGGCCTTCCTTCAATGAATACCTTGACATGCACTTTCCTGTTATTTAAGGAGGATGAATGACCAATAGTTACTGTTTGATGAGTTTCATTCCTTCCATTTGCTTCTGTGTTGCACCCCATTTTCTCGCTGGTGTTGTTTGGCTTGACTTCTCTGTCTTTGTTGTTTGTAGCAAACTTTCTTCTGTTTGGTGGAGTTCTGGATGATTTGCAGACTCTTGCAATGTGCCCTCTTTTTCACATCGGAGGCAAATGGTGTCCAGGAACTTGCATTCAGTGCGGGGTGGTTTCCCCCACAACCTATGCAGTGGAAATCACGCCTCTTCCTTCTCAGGTCATTTCGTTTCCGCTCCATTCTGAGTCTGTTAATTCCTTCTTCTTCTCCACTGTATTCTGACTCAGATTCAAGTTCATCAAAATGAGTTGTAGTGGTCTTTTCCCCATCAGAATGGCCCGTAGTCTTGTTCATCTTTCTCATGGCTGCTGCTGAGGATTTGGTGGCTTCTGCTGAAGATGCTTCCTCTATGGCTTCTTTCAGTGTGATCTTGGGTTTCATCAGTAATTTGCTCTGCAAAACCTTGTCTTTAAGGCCCAATACAAAAGGATCGTGCATGGCCTCCTCTAAGCTGCTGAATTCGCACGCACCCCCAATGTCTCTTAAACTTGCCATGAAGTCATTTACGCTTTCGTCTTCCCCCTGATCACGGCGATAAAACTCGTGTCTCTTAATGAGGCACGATATTTGGGGCACGTAGTGTGCCCTTAAAAGCCTCTCCAGATCAGGGCATGCCATTACCTTCATGTCTGCTGCACCAGCTAATGCCTTCGCCATCTTGAAAACTGCTGGACCGTAATACGTGAGAAAAACCACCCTCTTTCGCTGCTCAGAAATGGCGGCCAGATCGTTTCCTTCCAAATACATCTGAAACCAATCTGCATATGACTCCCAGTCTTCATTCTTCGGGTCAAATGGGGCTGGGGGGGTGTTCAGTGCAGCCATCTCACTCTTCTCTGTTCCGCATTGCCTTCTCTTCAGGGAAATCCCACCTTCATTGCCAGTGTTAAGTTCGCATAGAGAGGCAGGACACGGAGTGCTTTAGCTCAAAGTTTATTGTGACTTCAGCTCAGAACGGACCCGAATGGCTCAGCCGCAGCAGCTATTTATAGCCAGCTGCCGCGGCTGCCAGCCAATCAGAGTGCAGGGTTTTCCCGCACTTTTCCAACCAATGAATTCAAACACTTTACAACAATAACCAGTCATTTTAAACTCTGCATACATAACATATTCCATATGCATATAGACAACGTGCAAAGAGCAAAGCCACACCTAGGTAAAATTTGTCTAGGATCTTATACACTTGTTTAACCAACCAGAGCCAAAAGTTCATTATTCAATGTGGGCAATGTCCTGCCCATGCCCTCCTCCACTTATCCATGGAGCATTCCTTGTCCGTGCTCTGTCCATGCTTTGTTATCTTACAGAGTATCCCTTGTCCTTGTGTGTTCGTGCTTCTAGGCAGCCCCCCTTATCTATGGAACAGAATGTTCCTGGGAACTGTCTCCAAGGATGTGCCTAGCTTTGAAGCAAATTACAGAAGCGAGAAAACAGATAGAAAAGGATACAATTCTTTTACAGAATGAGTTCCTAACAAATAATTCCTAACGGTGGCAAAATAGTACAAGCAACTTCTT
This sequence comes from Naja naja, assembly GCA_009733165.1. Classification (NCBI taxonomy): domain Eukaryota; kingdom Metazoa; phylum Chordata; class Lepidosauria; order Squamata; family Elapidae; genus Naja; species Naja naja. The sequence continues at coordinate 177,703,899 of CM019149.1, forward strand.
TAAATACCAAAGGTTAGATTGATTCATGTCAATATATCCTTTCACCTTTTGGGGCTCTTTTGGCAAAGAAAAGGCATGCGGTAGAATCAGAGTGAGAGGCATGTATCATGTATGTATCTCACATGTATGTCATGTTTGTATCTCAAGAGTGAGAGGCATGTATCAAAAGTACATTTTCATGGAAGAAAATGGACAGACACCCATTTTTATTAAAGAGTTTTAAATACAGCTGGTCGTCACATAGTGACCACAATTGAGACCGGCAATTTTGTTCTTAAGTAAAGTGGTCACTAACAGAGACCACAACTTTGCTTATGATCTTACTTCAGCTTACCTTTGTTGAAGTAAGGCCCTAAATATGAGCATATGAGCAAGTAAAGTTACTTTTTCATCACTCATAATTGCAAATGATCTCTAAATGCAGTTGCTAAATAAAGGTTACCTATATATGACTGTTGCCACTGGCATTACAGCAACAAAAGCACTGTATCATCTGGTATGCAAAAAAATAACTCCTATAGTATCATGCTAGTTCTTCCTGAGGTGAAGGAGAGACATCCATTTTAGAGTTCTTTCTAAGGATGAAGAATGCTGAAAGTCCAAAATCCAGGTAAGTCTACTCTAGCCTCACATCACGCCTAGGCTGGGGGCCAGGCCATTCCACTTCTATTTGATGGCAGCTCTGATTGTGACTCCTTGTTAGCAAAATAGGGAGAAGAAGCTGTAAAATGGATTTCGCCTCATCAGGGGGAAGATGTATCCAAATTCGTTTCTAGAAGGTACAAATGACCTCTTGTCAGACATGCCTCCATTCAAAACCCAAGAAAGAATACCCCCAACTCCATGTTTGTAGAGAAGAGGTACTTTTACTGAGTTAAAAGTGATAGCAATGAAAGAAAAGCAAGATCTGAGGCAATAGGTGCAAAAATTACATATTGATAATTATCCCAAGTTGCCTCCCCCAAGGACCCAGATTGGATGTCCAATCTTCAGTGCCTATGGCCGTGATGGCGAACCTATGGCACACATGCCACAAGTGGGATGCAGAGCCATTTGTGCTGGCACGTGAGCTGCAGGCAAACTTATCTCACTGTGAATGCCCGCGCCTCACAGCTGATTTTTTTTTTCAGTTGGTTTGAGGCCTTTTTTGGCCTCCCAGAGGCTTGGAAAAAGTCTCTGCAAGGCTTCTCAGGCCGAATTATAGGCTCATTTTGTCACTTCCTGTAACACCGGAAGTGACAAAACGGGCCTATAATTCGGCCTGAGAAGCCTTGCAGAGGCTTTTCCAAGCCTCTGGGAGGCCGAAAAAAGCCTCAAACCGCCGAAAAATCAGCTGTGAGGCACAGTGCAGGTAAGGGGGTGGGGTTGGGGATTGCGTGGGCATGCGCAGGGGGCATGGGGGGGCATGCATTGCATTCTGGGTGCTGGCACACGAGTATGGGCATGCTGGCGCTTGCAATTTTTGGCACAGGAGCCCAAAAAGGTTAGCCATCACTGGCCTATGGTGTCATGTGGGGTACATCTTCAGGTGTTTTCCCCCCACATCTGATATGCCGGGACAGTTGACCTTGGCTGAGCATAAACAAGTCCATGCAGTTACGCAGTGAGCATGAGAACATCCCCCCACTTGATTCACACAGAAGGTATCTCCACTCTCTAGCAAACTCCCCCCCCCAAATGTAAAACTTTCCCCCTCCCCGTTTCTATGGCAGCTGACAGCAAGCAAGTATGGTGGAGGCTGACATCTCTATGGTGCATTTCTTTACAGATACACCTTGACTTGCAACCATTTGTTTAGCAACTGTTTGAAGTTATAACGGTACTGAAAAAAATGACTTGCAGGCAGTCCCTGTACTTGCAACTGTTGCAGCATCCTTGTGATCACCTGATCAAACTTCAAGAACTTGGCAATCAGTGTGTATTTATGGTGACTGCAGTATCCCAGGTTCATTGATTGCCATGTGTGATTTTTCTAGCCACCTTTGGACAAGTAAATTCAACCAGGGAAGCTGGAGGTGCTTAACAACCATGTGATTCACTTAACAACTACAGTGATTCATTTAACAACCATGGCAAAAAACAGTTCTAAAATTGGGCATCACTCAGCAATAGCAATAGCCCTTAGATTTATATATCTCTTCATAGCACTTTACAGCCCCCTCTAAGTGGTTTACAATGTCAGCCTATTGTCCCCCAACAAACTGGGTCCTCATTTTACCAACCTCGAAAGGATGGATGGCTGAGTCAATCTTGAGCTGGTCAGAATCGAATTGCTGGCAGTCAGCAGAATTAGCCTGCAATACTGCATTGCTACCACTGCACCACCATGGCTCTTACCATAGAACACAGACCATGTCCCTAAGTTAATGTAGTAGCAATAGAGATCCTGTAGAGGGCGCACACAGCAAACTGCTGGGCCTAATACAGGGGCTTCTTTGCATGATCTCACTCCCTGTCCTGGGCTGGAAAGTCCCGGACTTGTACATGCTCTCACCTTACTAACATCACCACTATTCTTAAGGATTGGTTGGGGGGGGGTTCACCAATCCAAATGCTGTATCTATGTTACCTTTGTCTTCTTGTAAAAACCCTATAAATGCAATAAATGCTGCCCAGGCAGTCAGACATCTTGGCACCCTGCACAATGACTCGTCTTTGAAATCCATCAGTTAAAACTAGAGTATAGATCATAGACTCTAGTTAACCACTGCCTTGCTTAGCAATGGAAATCCTGATCCCAATTATGGTTGTAAATCAAAGACTAACTGTTTCGAACCAATTTGTATGCCATCCAGTTCCTAATGACTCTTATTTATTGTTCCCTGTTTATAGGGTTTCTGGTGACAGGTTTGGCCAATGTAAAAAACAATAGGGTGAACTAACTAGACCTTTGGTTTGATTCAGCCAGCAAGCTTTCTGGATTGCCAGTGCTCCTTCTTTAGGAACGGCATAAAGAATATGATGTCTTTCCCCTCTTCGGTCCTTGTGTCACATCAGTAACTGTTTCAGGACTTCCTGCTGTTTTCTCAGACTGTTTATCATGCTTACCACCACCATAACCACCCTGGCCCCAATTGTGGCTGTTCTCACCAAGTCCAATCTGTTTTTCTTCTGCTTCCACCCATCTTCCTGAGTTTTTTCAATTTTTTAAATTAAAATTTTATTAAGTAAACATTAAAAACAGTTGAAGACAGCGCAACTTTCTTGGCAATCATTTTGGCCATACATACTATAACATAAAAGCAGATATAACAGCTAGTCTTTCCTATTCCTTCATTGTTAATTTAATGCTGGTTACATATTTGTTTCTATTTACATTTATATACATTTATATACATATGTACAACCGAGCTTCTTTCCCATCTCCTTTTTCCCCTTATAGTCTTTATATTCATATTATATTTGTCCATTATATTTCATTTTCTTTAGCTTACAAAACTTTAGCTTTCATTCCTATAAAGCATCAATGAGTTCTTCTTTTCCTCGACTCCAACCATTGTTACATTTTGCTCCAGACTTCATAATACTCGTCTCACCCTTATCCTTAACTTCTAGAGTTAGTCTGTCCATCTCTGCACAGACTAATATTTTCCTTATTATTTCACTTTCGATGGGGGTGTCCTCATTCTTCCAGTTTTGGGCATAAATATGTTAAACCCATAGAAAAGGGATTTGGTTGAGAAGATAAATATTCAAATAGTGAAAAAAGTGAAATACTTGGGAATACAACTAACAACAAGGTGCATAACAATTAAAGAGGACAATTATATTAATTTGATCTATCAAATAAAGAAGGAATTAGAAAGATGAAAAAATCTGCAATTCTCCTTCATGGGGAGAATTGCAGCAATAAAAATGAATATTCTACCAAAAATACTTTTCTTCCCCAAAACATACCAATAAAATTAGAGAAAAATATTTTGAAGATTTGAACAAAACAATATTGAAATTTATTTGGCAGGGGAGGAAACCAAGAATCAAATTAAAACTATTACAAGATGCTAAAGAAAGAAGGGGGTTTGCTTTGCCCGACTGGGAGCTGTATTACTAAGCTGCCACACTAAATTGGGTGCGAGAGTGGATAAAATTAAAAAAATAGGAGGTTATTAACATTGGAAGGCCATGATCTACAATTAGGATGGCACGCCTTTTTATGGGGCGAAAGATATAAAGCTCACCAGTACTTCCAGAGGCATTACGTAAGACATGCTCTGCTTAAGGTATGGATAAAAATTAAACAGCAGAATTACATAAAGACCCTGGCATCGCTCTCATCATTAGAAGCATTAGTGCATCCAAATTTTATGAACCTGGGAAAAGTCACTATATACAAAGAACTACTAAATGAAAAAGGGGAAATAAAATCCAGACAGAAACTGAAAGAAGAAGGGATACAATTTGAATAGTGGGCATATTTGCAAATCCAATCACAATATAAGAAAGATAAGAATGAGTGGGATATACAGAGAGAATTTATGACATTAGATAAAATATTATTAGGAATAGAAGAAAAAGCAATTAAGATAATCTATAAATACCTACTAGAATATAAACTGGAGGAGGAGCAAGTTAAAGAAGTAATGATGGTATGGGCTAAGAACTTTGGTTACAATATTGAATTAGACATTGGCAAAAGTTATGGGAAAGAAATGGAAAACTAACACTTGCACCTTCATATAAAGAAAACCAATACAAAATGTTTTACAGATGGCACCTCCCTCCAACAAGATTGGCAAAAATAAGTACAGATGTATCACGGCAATGTTGGAAATGCAGCATGGTGATAGGGACCTACTACCACATGTGGTGGAAATGTGTAAAAGCAAAAGAGTATTGGTGGAAGATAAAGGTATGGATAGAAGAGATGATTAGTCAAAAAATAGAGTTTAGACCGAAAGTATTCCTATTGGGAATTATAGATGAGAAATATAGTAAAGGAATAATATACTTAATGTTGCATGTAATAACAGCTGCAACTTTTTTCAATTTTTATTATCCACTTTCTCCAAGACCTGCTCACTCTTTCTGTTATGTATGTAGGTTTGAATGTTATTGGTTTATTTTGAATTGTTCTTGTAAAATGTCAAATGGGATTGGTTTAAATAGTGCGAGAAAAACCCTGCACTCCCATTGGCTGGCAACTACGGCTGCTGGCTATAAGAAGCAGCCGTAGCCCAGCCAAGTGGGGTCCATTCGAGCTGTAGTCACTTAATAAACTCTTCACTGAAGCTCTTCGCGCCTGACTCTTCATGCAAACATAACACTGGCGACGAGGATGGGATTCATTCATCTATTTATTTCTCCAACTCATCAAAAAAGAAGAAAAGAAGAACAGATGTTTTCTCAATCAATAGAGGGTGCTAGAATACTGGGATAAAGTATCACTGTTATAATCTCATTAAAAGAAAATGCTCTGTTCTCCTACTTCCCTTCAGGAAAGGAGGCCATGAAACTGAGTCTGTAGCACCTCCAGCTGGTAAAGGAAAGAGCTAGGTTAATTTTTTTGTTGTTCTAAGTTCTCCCACATGATAAAACAAAACAAAATGTAAACATAAAAATTATAAATTTAAATAATAATTGTTTTCAATGAAAGTATAATATATTCACTACCAAATTTACAATTAAAATCAATATAAAATTTAAAAAATGAACCCAACTTTTGGAGCATAGTCCTTGACATGTTAGTCAAAGCCTGGCATGGCCCTGCAAACAAACTCTTTCCTGTTTTTGTTTTGGGCCAGTGATTGGTCAATCTATGTCTAGATTAAATCTAGAATAAAAAGTTAAAGCCTTCTAGACATTCAGCAGCTAATGAAGGAAAAAGGAATCTGAAGGCAGAATTACAGTAGCAACATGGACTGTAAGCAGCAGAAGAAGGAAAATTCAACACATTGAAAGATGAGATGAACTGATTTTACAATTGAGCATTAATGAATTGAAATGGTCTAGAATCGGGCCCCTTCGTTTGGAAGATCATTTTTTTTACTATTTGATGTTTTACTACTCAGGACATAAAAACCAAAAGAATGGTGTTGCTTTTAGAGTAAGGACAGTTCTTGGATACAATGTAATCAGTGACCAGTAACATCAATTAAAATTCACAGGTGGCCCTTTAATATGATAATTATTCACATTTATGTTCAACTACCAATGGAGAACAGGATGTTAACAAGTTTTATGGTCAAGTTCAAGCTAATGACAGAACATGCAAGCAACTTGTGCTGCTTGTATTTTAAATACGGAATGTCAAAGGACACAGCAGGAAGAAAAACATAAATGAATGATATGATCCAGTAATTAAAAATAAAACAGAAGAATGCCTTATCATAATGTTGCTGATATATTCCGCTGACCAGTTATTAAGGAAATGGATTTTTCCTTAATGGAAAAAGTGGTGATGGAGTGGTGCGGTGGCCTAGAGGTAGAGTTTTCACCTCACAATCAGGAGGCTGTGAGTTTGATCCTAGATAGAGGCAAACATTTCTCTCTCTGGGCACAATGAGAATATATCTGCTGAACAAAAACTCCACATTGGCAACAGGAAGGGTATCTGGCCATTAAACACTCTGCTAGCTCCATTAAGTTGCTCAAACTCCACCCTGCAAGGGATTATGGGGTTGTTAAAAGATGATGATAAATACAGATTGACGCATCCTGAGGCTAGTTTTGCTGATCTCAAAGGCTCCATTTGGTATATTCAGATTTGGAAGATCATGATATGCAGTTGTTAGAGTGCAGTACTGCAGACTTCTTCTGCTGACTGCAAGCTGCCTCCAATTTAGCAGTTCAAACCTCACAAAATTCAAGGTTGACTCAGCCTTCCATCCTTCCAAGGTCGGTAAAATGAGGACCCAGATTGTTGGGGGCAATGTGCTGACTCTGTAAACCCCTTAGAGAGGGCTGTAAAGCACTATGAAGCAGTATATAAGTCTAAATGCTATTGCTCTAAGTGAGTTATGGCTAACCTTTTTGGCACCGAGTGCCAAAAGTGTGCACGCGTGCACCCCCAAAATGCAATGTGCATACATCCCCTGCGCATGCACCCCGCATATGCACATGGATCCCCATGCATGTGTGCACATCTCCCATGCAAGTGTGTGCCCCCAATCATGCCCCCTGCCCACTGTGCATGCGCTGTGCATCCCTGCGCCTGTGCCCCACCTCGCGCATCCATGTGCCTCTCCTGTGCACACACCCTGTCTCCTCACATGTGCCCCACCCCCATGCACGCATGGCACAGACCCGAAGACCAGCTGGCCGGTGGAAGGCGTGTGCGCACATGCACAGCAAAGCTGAGCTGGGGCAACGGCTCACGTGCCCATAGAGAGGGTTCTACATGCCACCTCTGTCATGCATGTCAAATAGGTTCACATTCATGATTCTAAGTGATATATCCTTCAGAAAGCACCAGACTGTTCAGTCTTTTTATTGAATGTTTGCAGTGACTTGTCCTGCTGAATTTTCATTGTACCTTTAAGAGGCACACCTCACACCTGGTCCATTGAAAAGCCGAACCATCTGAAGCCTTCCTTTCTGGGAGAAGATAGAGACAAAGCAACTACAAAGTACTGGAGAAGCAGCAAATTTTTTGTGGGGAGGACGGACGGACGGACACAACATTTTTAAATTAGGATTTAGCCTTAGGCCAAGGACAGGAACAACTCTGGTTGTGTAGTTGATGACCTTTCCCACGACTTTGTTTGGTGTAATTCCCCCTCTTCTTGAATGGCACCCTGCTATTAAATTAACTTGCGAGTTGTTGGGGAATTATCATAGAATTGCTGTTTTTCAGAAAACTGTTTTTAAGATAATAAATTGTTTGTTTGTTTGGCATGGCTTATTAATGATGTTTACTGTGGATGGGATTTTTTCCCTTTTGTACATAGCAAGATGGAAGGACATGGAGAATGTACACATCTGAAAAATAAATGACACTGTTAAATCACATTTTATTTCATTTCATTTATTAGATTTATTTGCTGCTCGTCTTGTTTGAACATTTGCTTTCTTGTAATAAACATTCAGGTACATCTAGTGTATTTGTTATTCTCTAAGCAGTAGCATATTGACAGTGAAGACCATGAATTTCATAAGAATTCACAGATGGTACTGCAATCCCTACCACCAAGAGTGCTCAGGTTCACTCTATCTTTAGCACTTACTTCACTCCATGGTTTTGCTAAGTGGCAATTTCTGATTTGAAAACCAATGTCGTCAATCGACCCTTTTGAAATAGAAAAGACACATAGCAATGGCGTCAACGTGTAACTGATAAGATTTGTTCACAGTAACTTGTCAAAACTCCTTCACAATTTTCTGGCATTTGCTCCACCTTTTAAGTAGGGAATGAGGTCAGTTCCAAACAGGCCAACTTTGTTCTTTTCTCAACATTTATTATTTATTTAGTGTATGGCATACAATGTCAGGGAAATCTACACATGGTAGACCCAATGTAGTCCTGACAGCCTAGATTGCTACCGGTAGTTCATTCTGTTCAATGCTTGAATGCCTGTCCTTGGTACACCATGGGGGCAAATTAGCTTTGCACCAGCAAAGAAGCAGTGCTTGGCTTGCTGGCTCTTCCAGCTCATCCACTGGTCTCGCCTCGCCATGTTTTGTGATGCCTCACATCAGGCCAGATCCAGTGCTGGCTTCTGCTTTCTGCACAGATGAATGCAGCTTTCCCACTGAAGTGGTGCCTCTTTATAGACTTGCAATATTGTACGTTTTCAAACTGCTGAGAGGATAAGAGATAGGGATCTAGCGATGGGATCTCACTCTGTCTCATGGAGCTGGGCTGAAACCACTGGAGTACAGATCATTTCTGGCCAGGAGTTCCAGTGTCACTAAACCCCTGCACCACTGCATTCCCTTTCCTCAACACATCTGTAATATTTTAAAACAAGCTTTGTATCTCTGAGGGAACTGACAATACCTCACTGACACTGGCTTAATCCCTCCAAAAATGAGATGAAAAGTGACCAAGAAATAATATAGACTAGATTAGGAGTAAGGATAATGTTGAAAATATTACTATGTGATGTGCCATCCTCTTTACTTTATATATGTATTAATTGTTCTGTTACTAGACAATTGTCATTCTCTACCTGAAATTAGGTAGTCCTCTCCGTTGAAAGGGCCTTTGTGATGATATCCACAGTAATAATCAGATTCTGGGCTGTAAAGAACGCCTACAGTTCTCATGTACTCTGGACCTTTGTATACCTTCAGGAAAAAAATAATTCTGTGTATGATAAGGACAAGAGCAAGTCAAGAGAATTTGTCATGTGAGGAACAATATCCATTTACAAAAGACTGAATATCTGTCAACTTGATGTTCATCGTATTTTTCGGGACATTGATAGGCTTACCTCAATGACGTTAATACGAAACATATTTATGTGTATAGGAAAGTTAGGATCCCGCTTGACATACACAAAATGGACCCTCATCACTGCAAAGAGAGAGAGAAAGAAAGAGAGGGAGAGAGGTTTTCCAGTAAGAGGTTTAAACTGCAGATTTCTCAATACAAAGCAAACTAGATGGTGCTGGTTAGTCTTCTGCACAAAGGCTTCTGAAATAAATAATATGTTTGGCTTTCATGCAATAGGAATGATGTTGCTGCAACTGGAAGGATTAACGCTGGCAGCAAAACCTACAAAGTAAGGAAGTGGGGAGTACTAAAAGATAGAAGGGAGAAAAACATTCATTTTCAAAACTCACTGAAGTCATGATTGCAACATGCTTCCCGGAGAGATCTCTCCTTACATGGGCCGCAGGCCTCTGTGAGCTCTCCCAAGAACACAAGGACAAGGAAGCTGGCTAGGAAAAATCCATGTGGTTTTGTAGTATCCATTTCTTGCCGTTTATGAAGTCAGTTGCTTAGGTCACAGGAGATGTTTTCTTTCTGCCGCAGTCTTTCTGGAAGAGCGTTGAGTGAGAAACACCAGCTGCGGATTGAAGGCAAAATGGCGTTTGAGATGGTCCTAGAATTGGTCTTAGGACGATTCAAGTCCTGAAATATAAAGAAGGATTATGAGTGCTTCATCCTGTGGGACAAATTGAGATTTAAAGCTTTGTCCCTGTGGGAATCACTCTCCACAGGACCAAAGCCTTAGCAGAGCCACCATGTCTGAGTTGTAGCGAAGAAACGTGTGACAAGTTAGGCTCAAAGACACATCAGCTCTCAACAAAATCAGAGGTTTCTATGGGAGTCCAGGAAAGAGAGTCCCCTTCTAAGGGGAGGTGGCTCTGAGGCATGAAGGAATACCTTTAGGATAAGAATTATTGTCTTATTTCAAGTATTTTATTCTTGTAAATTTCAAATCAGTCATCCCTTCTGGTCTCTGCATGTTCAACTTCATGCATTCTCTTGATAACCTTTTCCATAAATGTTTTGCTGTTGACTTCTTCTTAGAGTTTCTTTCTTTCCTTCTTTCCTTCTTTCCTTCCTTCCTTCCTTCCTTTCTTTCTTTCTTTCTTTCTTTCTTTCTTTCTTTCTTTCTTTCTTTCTTTCTTTCCTTCCTTCCTTCCTTCTTTATTTATTTATTTATTTATTTATTTATTTATTTATTTATTTATTATTTCTAACTGTCAAAATGAGGCCACCTTTTCTCTCTGTTTTATCATGGGCCAGAAACAAATCACTTTTGCTTTTCTCTAATGATAGTAATCGACACACCAACGACTGGCCCAGACTCTCATCTCTCAACATTTGCACTGCATGTTGTTATCCTGCAGCAACTCCCACTTGAGGATATTGGTCTCATATTTAGGCACTCCCACCCTCCGCCTATTCAGTGTCCTCCAAGTAAGATAGGGGAGGTCAAATCCCTTGGCCACGTTCTCTTCTGGCATTATTTCTTATTCTGTGAATTCTCTCCTCTATCTTCTAATTCGTTTTTGTTCCTGCGTATTTCTTTGTGCCATCAGAATCTTCCTAGATCTAAATTGATGGGTTAGGGCATTCAGAGGATGGTGGGGATCATTCTGTTGTTTGGGTCCCTCACCATCTGTTGCTACTACTCTCCTAATCCTCAGTGGAGCAATACCAACAAGAGGACACACTTTCTCAATTGGTGTGGGTTATTTATTTATTTATTTATTTATTTATTTATTTATTTATTTATTGAATTTATATTGCTGCCTATTTGCCCATGGCAACTCAAGGTGGCTTACAGAATAGAAAACCACATTTAATACAATAAAAACCAACAAAGGGAATCAAATAAATTAATATAGTACAATATAACAAAGTAACTCCCCAACTCCCACCCCCCTGCCCCAGCAACAGCAGATCACGTGAGCCATTTAATGGCTTCCATCCCACTCTGGATTCCCCAGGCTGGCAGAACCAGGTTTTCAGTGCCTTCTGGAAGAGTATTAGAGTGGGGGCCATTCTAATCCCTGGGGTAATGATGTTCCAGACCGAGGGAGCCACTACTGAGAAGGCCCTTCTTTTGGGTCCTGGCAGGTCTATCTCCCTCAGGGATGGGACCTGCAACATTCCCTGCCTCCCAGTTCTGATGCGTCAGGTAGATGTGGCAAGAGACAGTCCCTCAAATAACCTGGTCCCAAGCCATGAAGAGCTTTAAAGGTGATAACCAGCACCTTAAATTGCACCCATAAGCAAATTGGTAACCAATGCAGCTCCCGCAGGAGAGGAGATATATGTACACACCGGAGTCTGCACAAAACCATGTGAGCTGCTGCATTTGCACCAACTGGAATTTCCAGATGCTCTTCAAGGGCAACCCCATGTAGAGCGCATTGCAATAGTCAAGACAGTAAGTGACTAGGGCATGAGTGACTATGAGTAGGGTAGCAATGCTAACAAGAGGATACACTTTCTCAATTGGTGTAGGTTTAAGGCATCTTGTCATGATGCACACTGCTCCATTGACAGCAATGTCAACTGGCTCTGTGTGTGTGGAGACACTCCATAGGAAAGCCAATTTGGTGCCGTGGGTAAGGCACTGGGTTAAAAGTGCGTTGCTCACCACCACAACTGCGCTGCTGAAATACACAGGCCCAAAACCGATGTCTGAAGAGTGAGTGGCTGAGCACCACATACTGTCTATAATTTGTCAGTTTCCTGATAATGTTCCACATTCACACTAACTTTAGCTTTAGTATTCAGGCAATGTTGTTTAAATGAAAGTGTCCTACCAAGTTTCACAATGAGATACTTTGGAGTGGTGCAATGCTGTATTCGATTCTCTTGCCATGCAACTCAACCCCTGCACCTCGATTTCAAGGATGAAAAACACACACTTGGGTCTTGCTTGGATTGGGCTGCATATGATTGATGGTATATCCTAATTTTTCAAGGGCTACAGTGAGTCTTATAACTAACTCATCAAACCTTGATCCTTCTGTGGCCACAGCTATATCATCTGCATAAACAAATAATCATGTATTGTCAGAGACCTGTTGATCGTTCGTATATACTATATATGATACGACATCAGAAATAATATGTTTTCTTTTTTATCCCTAACTAGAAGTTTTTAATCTACTGCCTTGCCTACTATACCGAACTGTCTCTCCTGGAGAGTTGGCTTCAAAAGAAATTGACTCTTTTTTCCTCACCTTATTCTGTGTTACTCCTGGGCTCTTCTCCAGAGGCAAATTTTGTCCCCAACTTATTCTGCTGGTATTTAAAGCTTCCCCTCACTCCTTCCCCCAAGTTTCTCTTGCGTTAATGTTTACACTTGTCATTCAAACTAGCCACACTAGATTTCTCCAAGAATTGGCAGCATAATATGTCCCCATTTGGTTTGCTGAATAGATTAGATTTCTGGAAGACATGTTTGGACACAGCGTATCTTACATTAATGTAATGTTAACAGTGAACATAAAAATCAGCCCTTTTGTGTTTCTGGCATCAGTTCTTCTCTTCATGGTCTAATGGGGGGGGGGAGTGAAGAAAAAATAATTCTGCTAGAGAAGTTCGTTAAGTCTGAAAGCTCTGAAGACTAAATCTCTGGTAAGGGATCAAAATCAGTTGATTTCAAATGTTTTAATGCTTTGTGAGATTCTGTGTTAAAGATTATCTACAATCTTTGCTTGGCTACATATGCAGTTGAAACATATGCGTTGAACAGTATGGCCCAGAACTTCTAACAGTTTAACTCCTTTCTTAGGCACTTGGAGTCAGAGGGGAATGTGATCAATGCGCTGCACAGGTTACCTGTGATTTTCTGAGTGGAAATCCAAGGGCTGGTTTTGTCTAATAGAGCCCCACATGGTTGGCACTACAGTATCTTCTGGACCACCTTCTCCAACCCGGATTGACATCTCCAATACATAGATCATAATCAGAGTAATATCAGATTTCTATGAAATAAATGGACTGAAGCGAGATTAGGAGATGATGTCTTCCCATCATAGCACCAATCCTAGGGAAATCCCAATCCCTTTGTTGAGAAGATGGCAGAGGTGTTATTCAACTGGTTCACACTGGCTTGGGCGAACCGGTAGCAGTGATTTGGTGTGGGTTGCCAAACCAATGGCAACCCTTGGCTGGCCACACCCCCAACCCAGTCAACTGTTGCTCACTTGCCCCAGTCACTCTCCTAGATTTCCCTACTATGTAGTGGCCACGGTGCAGCTCGCTGCTGCACATGTGCACTGCGTGTGCAGCCGCTACACATGCACTGCACATGTGCAGTGGCCCTGGGACATCTGCCCACCTGCCCACCCTCTCAGAGCATGTTTCTTCCTTCTCCCGGTGGATGCACCTCTTCCAGCCCGGTCCGGCCTGGCCCAGCCAGCCAGTAGGTGGCCACATGTCCAGCTGCCCCTTTTTCAGTGCAAGAAGCCTCCCCCAACCGGATGGCTGCTTTCCTCCTTCTCCGCCTGTTTGTTCTGTATGGCCGAGGAGGAGAGTAGTCGGCCAGTTGGGGGAGGCTTCTTGTGCTGCAAAAGAGGTGGCTGGAGACCGAAAAAGAGTCTCATCCAGCTGCCTCTTTTGCAGTGCAAGAAGCCTCCCGCAACTGGCCAACTACTCTCCTCCTCCTCGGCCATACAGAACAAACAGGTGGAGAAGAAGGGGAGTAGCTGGCCAATTGCACTGAAAAAGGGGCAGCTGGAGACCAAAAAAAAAGTTGCTTTCAGCCGCCTCTTTCGGAGTGCTGTACCACTGTGCTCAAATTTGCTTGAGAAAGTGCCTTTGGTGCAGCAGGCTCAATGGGGTGGACCTGCATGGCTGATGCCTAGAATGCGGCGGCAGCACATTGAAGAAGCACAGCAAAGCTGCTGCAAGAAACCTATAGCCACCACGTGTTTTTTTCAGTGCAGGAGGAAGGTATGTATGGTTTCAGGCAGTTGGGAAAGCTGCCTAGCCCAGAGCTGCCAGCAGGGGGGGGGTGAGGCTGCAGCATATGCCTTGCTTGAATTTCCCAGCCCCAAAAGTGGGAGGGGAGGAAGTTTCACCTGCCGCCCCTTTGTTGGATCCGGAAGCCTTGCCTGCCAGCTTTTTCGGGCAACGTGGGACCGGAGACTGACTGGAAAGAACCCTTGTAATGAGCGATGCTGCTGGGCACTTAGAATTGTGTGTGACTGTGTGTATGTGTTTGTTTCAGGTGGGCACTTGGAAGCCTGTGTGTGTTTCAGGTGGGTCTCCTCTCCTAGCTTTAGGAGAGAGGGAAGGAGGAAGGGAAGGGATAGAAAGAGAGGGAAAGAGAAAGAGGGAGGGAAAGAGAGGGAGAAAGAGAGAGGAAGAGAGGGAAAGAGAGAGACAGAGAGAAAGAGAGAGAGAAAGAGAGAGAAAGAGGGAGATAGAGGGAAAGAGAGAAAGAGGGAGAAAGAAAGAGAGAGGGAGAGAGATGGAGAGAGAGAGGAGAGAAGAGAAAGAAAAGAAAGAGAAAAGGGAAAGAAAAAGAGAGAGAGAGAGGAAGACAAGAGATAGACAAAGAAAAATGGGATGGAAGGAAGGGAGAGAAAGAAAGAAAGGGAGGGAGGAGAAAGTGAATGAGATATATGATGAATGGATGGATAGATGGATACATGGAAGGAGGGAGGGAGGGAGGGAGGGAGAGAGAGAAAAAGGAGAGGAAGGACAGACACAAACCCTGGCTTCAGAAGACTCTTTGAAACAGCATAGCAATCTAGGGCTGGAAGAGATCTCGGAGGTCATCTTCCAGTCCAAGGGTCTTCAAGCTTGGCAAATTTAAGACTTGTGGACTTCAATTCCCAGAATTCCTGAGCTAACAGGACTGGAGGAGGAATTCTGGGAGTTGAAGTCCACAAGTCTTAAAGCTGTGAAGTTTGAAGACCCCTGTTCTAGTCCAACCCCCTGCTCCAGCAGGAGATCTTTACAGAATCATAGAACAGCAGTTAGAAGGAACTTTGGAGGCCATCTAGTCCAACCCCCTGCTCCAGCAGGAGACCTTATATCATCTGGAATCTGGATTATTTTGGTGTTGAAAGGAATATTAATAAATAAATGTAGTAAAATATATTATAGCATTAAGTAGAGAGTTACTCTATAGGCATTTGTTATCTCGCTATTGTAAAAAAGATTTCCTTAACCTTTCACTTGTTGTAAAGCAATTATAAACACATGCCTGCAATCAGTTACACCCCTCTCCTTTTAAGACACATGATTATCCCATCTAAATCAATCTGAATCCATCTGTTTTCCTGGATTGATACATTTTACCCCAGCATCACTCCCGGGAATGAAATGTACCTCTCTGGGAATATAACCTCTCTGGGAATGTAACCTACCTCCATTCGGAGGAATCCACACCTTTGAAGTATGCTGTTAATAGCCTCCTTAAGTGGTCAATTGTGATCGATTAGATGGACAATAGGAGAAGAGATAATGAAAGGTAAACATTGCCAGAGAGAGATTTGTCTTTTGCAGGAAAGATGTAAATCTAAGTTAGAGAGTTTTACAATGCAGTTATTCGACTTCTAAGAATCTTAAAGGTATAAGAAGGACAAGGCATCTTTCTGTATTTTGTAGAATTTTCCTCCAATGTCTCTTGTGATATGCTAGGAACTTCTTCCCAGATCTTTAACTTTGATCAAAGAATAAAAATCTGCTTTCTTTGATTTGCAAGCCTCCGTTTAAGTCTTTGTTTTGGTTTATTTTTGGATTAAGTGTACTGCCAGACCTTACAGTGCCTCTAACAGAGAGGAAAATTGGGGAACTTCCAGTTTGCTCATCATTGGAGTTGGAGCAGAATCCGCGATCGTGCACGGTTCGCTTCGAACTTGCTGGAGCAGGGGTCGCCAACCTTTTGGACCTCAGGGACCACCAAACTCTTAATTTTAAATCCCAGGGACCACTAACTGGTTCTGTGGGTGTGGCCTAATTTGTGGGTGTGGCTTGATGGTCATATGACTTGCTGGGCATGGTTTGTATGTAAATATTATAAATATTTATATAAATATTGAATATTTTTTATTAAAAAAGAGTAACTTTTACCCAAAATCAGGCAAAGCAAGCAGGCAGATTGAGTGTCACAAAATCACAGATTCATTCAGAGATCTATCTATCTGCCATTGGCTAACTCAGTCTGTCACATAAAATTTGCTTGCAAGCAAACTCAAAATTTGCTAGCAAGCAAATTCACAAAATTAACTCACAACACCCATGTATGTAAATATTGATTTTTTTATTAAAAAAGGAGCAACTTTACCCAAAATCAGGAAAAGCAGGCAGGCAGATTGAGTTGCTCACAGAATCATTCAGTGATCTATCTATCTGCTATTGGCTAGCTCAGTCTGTCACATAAAATTTGCTTGCAAGCAAACTCATAAAATTTGCTAGTAAGCAAACTCACAAAATTAACTCACAACACACCATGTATGTAAATATTGAATTTTTTTATTTTAAAAAAGAGCAACTTTTACTCAAAATCAGGCAAAGCAGGCAGGAAGATTGAGTTGCTCACAGAATTGTTCAGTGTTCTATCTATCTGCCATCAGCTAGCACAGTCTGTCACACAAAATTTGCTTGCTGTGAGTCTGCACTGAATAATAGAATCTTCAGTCCTAAGGGAGGTTCGGCTGTGCTTAAAAGCAGAGCCGAAGATCTAAAGACTAGCTAGAAAGCAAGAAGTCCAACCATTTCCTGCTTCCTAGCTAATCTAAATCTTCTGGCACAGCTGAACAGCTGATGGTTGGAAAAAGGAAAAATAGCAATTTAGCAGGCAAGTTTGCCCGATAAGGAGTGAGTGGGCAGGGAGGATTCCCGCAGGCCATGTGGGTGGCACAGCCTTGTGTTTCTGTACAGCCTGGATTAATTGCTTTGGAGGGTGCTCTGGGAGTGAGATTTCTCTGTGGTCCACCAAAAATTTTTTGCGGCCCACTGGTAGGTGACAGCTGTGCTTGAGGGTCCCAATTGGGACCAGAACCACCCTGGAGGGGTGGTGAAGAAAGGGGGAATTGCCTGGAGGGTTGAGGGGAGCCGCAACTCCCCTCACTGACAGGAAAAACCCCTTCCAAAGGTAAGCTGTAGTGGTGGTCTTAAATGGCCACCATGAAGATGAAGAACAGCCCGGGAAACTAAGACTGTACTGGAGCAGAGAAGCAGCAAGCGGAGTGTGAGCCAGGCAAAATAAATGGATTTTGAGGTACATCAGTATTAAAAAATAAAGAACTATATTGGAGGAAAGTGTGTGGAAGCTGCCACCAGAGAAAGTGAGAAGGAAATTGGATTTTATAAAATTGGCTCAAATTATTGTATTGGATTAATCTGGAGGAGAAAACTTAATGGAAAATATTTGAACACAACAAAGGTTTAGAAATTAAACTGGACAACTATTCAATTATTGGCACTTAAATGCTGAAATTGAGTGTGTTGAAATGAAAAGAAATAATAGCTAATGATTGAAATTAGCGAATTTAATAAAAGTACTATATTTAACAAAGAAAGTTAAAGTTAAGGAAGGAGTGGATTATAGAAAAGACTCAAGAGCACCACCTGATGGTGCAGGAAAAACTTCAGTGACCTTTTTTTTTTTTTTTAAAGTGCTTGGTCTTTCTAAGAAATTGAAATTTGGAATTTAAAAGAAAGTAAAAGAAACTCCATTATAAAAAATAAAAATCCTGGAAAGTGACATTAGAATACTACAAAGGGGAAGATATTTGAAAACATTGACATAGAACCACCTGGTGATTATAGGAACAGTTGGGAAAGGGCCTATTTGAAAATTTGGAACAAAGACTTAAGGACATTGTTGAAAATAAACTTAAAAGAAATAATATACTGGACTTTGGAACTGAATACATCTATTAAGGAAAGAAAAGGAAAAAAGGAGAAGATATAATGGAGGATAACTTGTTGAAATAAGATTGGACTTGCAAGATATAAGGGAAATGATGAAAATTAAATATGAAATGTGTAATTATGTATTACAGAAATTAGAAATGGCAACTCAGCTTGTAGAAGAACAAAGTAACCAGAGGGGGAGGAGTTTAACAAAGAAGAAGCCAGCTTTGAAGAACAAAGGGAACAACAATTATTTAAGCAGGGGGGGAAAGGAATTAAAATAAAAAATGTGTGGTCTGATGTGATGATAAAGGGGAAAATGGTTTGGAAAATGGAAAAAAGGAGAGGGAAAAAGCTGCAAAGGGAAATTCAAAAGAAAAATCGAAAGAAGGGAGAAAAAGTTAGTAATTGGAATGAGAAATGGACGGGGATAAGAATTGGGAAAAAGGGAATTAAGAGAAAGGACCAGAAAATAAAGAGAAACAGGAAGCAAACAAGGATGAAAAGAAATTATATTGTTAAAGGGATGAGAGACAATGAGTGAAAAAAAGGATAGGAAGGAGATTCCGCAAGGTAATATGTTGTGATATATATGAATAAGTACCGAAAATAGATAAGCATGTAACTGATGTGATTTTTTCATTTTAGTTTCTTTTTTCTCTCTCTCTTTCCTGTTGTTGAAGAATTATTGCCACACTATACATGGAATTTAATGAAATAAATATGGAATTGGGAATTTATAATAAAAATATTATATATCAATTGATGATTAGCAATGTATAAGAAAAGGGGGGGAAATGATGAAATGAGAACCACGGAAAGATTAATATTAGTTGCTATAATTAATTGATTAGACTAATATTTTTGTAACACATAGATGATTTATAAAGTGATTGAGAAAATTTAATGTGGATTCTACAAATATGTGTGTGTGTGTGTGTGTGTGTGTGCGTGCATGTGTGTTTGTGTGTTATATAGTAAATAGGGAGATGGTATTAAGGTAGATTGAAGGTGGCTGGCTCGAATTATTAACCAGAGGGGACAATTCTGATTAATAAAATAAGGATTGATAAAATTGCAAATATGACAGAAAAAGGTAATATGGAAAATGAACATAGAAATGAGATGACAATTTTAAATAACATTGTAAAATAAGATATGAGAATATCCTAAGAAAAATGAAATAAGTTGTAATATGAATTGGAACTGGATAAGTTTAATATTTAATACCAATAAGGTTAATGTGATATGAAATTGAACAAACAAAATGAATAGGTAACTATGGTCATGTTTGTATTGAGATGTGAAACCTGGAACCATACTGCTTGCCAAATGAGAATTTTTTATTTAAAAAAAATTGAGGAAGAAATTGAATAATGAAATTACTAGGTATGTTTAACTGATATGGTGGTTGGCACTTGAAGAGAGTATTGAAATGTTGAAAATAAGCAATGAAGGATTTTGATTTAATGTGAATATGTGTATTAAGAGATATGATTGGTATTATTAAGTTTGCCTATACTAAAATGTATCATACATATCACTAAGCCACTGCACCACCGCATTCCCTTAACTCAACACATCTATAATCTTTTCAAGCAAGCTTCGTATCTCTGAGGGAACTGACAATACCTCACTGACACTGGCTTATCCCTCCAAAAATGGGATGAAAAGTGACCAAGAAATAATGTAGACTAGATTAGGAATAAGGATAATGTTGATAATATTAGTATGTGATGTGCCATCCTCTTTAATTTATATATGTATTAATGGTTCTGTTGTATTCTCTACCTGAAATTAGATAGTCATCTCCTCTGAGAGGGCCTTTGTGTTGATATCCATAGTAATACTCTGATTCTGGACTGTAGAGAACCCGTGAATTTTTAATGTGGCTTGGACCTTTGTAACCATTTTTTTCAGGAAAAATTTCTGTAAGGACAAGAGTAGGTCAGGAGAATTTGTCATGAGAGGAACAATATCCCTTCACAAAAGATTGAATATCTGTCAACTTGCTCTTCATCATACGTTTCAGGAAGATGAAAGGCTTACCTGGATGGGCTGAGTACTAAACATATTTATGTGTGCATACGAAAAGCTAGGATTCCGCTTGATATACATAAATTAGGTCCTCATCACTTCAGAGAAAGAGAAGGAGACAGGAAGAGAGGGAGAGAGGTTTTCCAGTAAGAGGTTTAAACTGCAGATTTCTCAATACAAAGCAAACTAGATGGTGCTGATTAATCTTCTGCACAAAGGCTTCTGAAATAAATAATATGTTTGGCTTTCATGCCATAGGAATGATTTTGCTGCAACTGGAAGGATTAACGCTGGCAGCAAAACCTACTAAGTAGATGAGTGGGGAAAGTGGTGGGATTCAAATAAGTTAACAGCTGGTTCTCTGCCCTAATGACCAGTTGGAAAGGTATGGCTGAGTGGACATGTGACTGGGTGGGCATGGCCAACTTGACATCACTCATGTTGACAGGTGCCTTGCCCCTCCCGGCCCCGCCTCACCCCTCCCCTCCCAGCCACTCCTCGTCACACCCGGCCTCATCATGCTAAGTGAGAAATTTATTAAATGAATTTTGTCCCATTTCATGACTTTTCTTGCCACATTGGTTAAGTGAATCACTGCAGTTGTTATGCTGGTAACACTGCTGTTAAGTGAATCTGGCCTCCCCATTGATATTGCTTGTCAGAGGGTTGCAAAAGAGATCACATGACCCTGGGACATTACAACCGTCATAAATGGGAGACAGTTGTCAATCATCTGAGTTTTGATCACATGACCAAGGGGATGCTGCAATGATTGTAAAGTGTGAAAAATGGTCTTAAGTCACTTTTTTCAGGGCCATTGTAACTTTGAATGGTTACTAAACGAACTGTTGTAAGTCAAGGATTACCTGTACAAAAATACAAAAAGCTTCTTTGCTTCCAAGAAGCTGCCCTAAATGTCAGGGTTCCAAGTAACAGACCCAACAAAATCAAAACTCTGAGGCCATGGGTTTCCTCAAAGTAAGAGTTTATTAGGCATTTCACATTGGCACAGCTGGTGAAAACCTGACCTGAATTAGGTTGGGTTTTCCCCACCCAATTCAAACCCCAAAGATCTTTCCCCTCGGTCCACATGTCCATCACACAGTCCAATCAGGTCACAGTCCCCAGTCCAGTTGGCTTCTGTCCACACCTTCCCAGCACCTGGTGAGAATGTCCGTGGTTCACAGGGGAAATAATTCTATTTTGGCTACACATAACCAGCCTCGCTGTGGCAACCCTGAAGATGATCCAAAATGGCTTCACGGTTGACAGGCTTCCCCCTCGATTGAAATGGAGTTCCTGCAAGAGAGGGAAAAGGAAATAGAGTTAGGCTACCCCCATTTCAACCTCCCCCCCCACAATTGGCTCCATAGGCTTTTGAGGGTATTTGTCATGAAACTGTTTAACTGTCAGCTTTTACATCCCAACTCTTGGGCCAGGTAGCCTCAGATAGTGGTTACCCCTTCCAGTGAACTAGATACTGTAAGCACCCGTGATGCAAATGGGAGTCTAAAAACTTTTTCATTTTTTTAAAGACCACAATTGGCAATTTTTATTGGCAATTTGGTACAATTTGAAGGAAAAGGTTGATTTAACAAACTTCAGTTAAAAACAGTTGCTTTCTCTGTCGTTAATGTTTATACTTGTCATTCAAACTAGCCACACCTGATTTCTCCAAGAACTGGCAGCATAATATGTTCCCATTTGGTCTGCTGAATAGATTAGATTTCTGGAAGATGGGTTTGGACACAGCATATCTTACATTAATGTAATGTTAACACTGACTATAAAAACCGACCATTTGTGTTTCTGGCATCAACTCCTCTCTTCATGGTCTAATGGGGGAACGAAGGAAAAAATAACTGCTGGAGAGAAGTTACCTAAGTCAGAAACTCCAAAGATTAAACCTCTGGTCCCAGTGACCAACCCAGATTGGATCCTGAAACATTGATCCTGGGACATGTCCAAGACTTTTGCAAACTTCAGGATATAGTGATCTTGGCTGCTAAACCTATTTGTTTATTAATAGATAAGCAATTACACTTTAATTCCAAATCATATGAGAACCTGGAGTTATGGAATGACCAGATTTGAAAATAAGAGAGATGTTTTGCTAGAAATCTTGGGCCAAATAAGAGATCAAAATCAATGGATTTCAAATGTTTTAATGCTTTGTGAGATTCTATGTTGAATATTATCTACAGTCTTTACTTGGCTATATATGCAGTTGAAACATATGCATTGAACAGTAGAAGTTTTTAACCTACTGCCTTGAGCACTGCACCAAACTCCTGGAGAGTTGGCTTCAAGAGAACTTGGCTCTTTTTTCCTCACCTTATTCTCTGTTACTCCTGGGCTCTTCTCCAGAGACAAATTTTGTTCCCCAGCATATTGTGCTGGTATAAAAAGCTTCCCCTCACTCCTTCCCCCAAATTTCTCTTGCCTTGATGTTCATAGTTGTCATTCAAAGTTGCCACACTTGATTTCTCCAAGAACTGGCAGCATAATGTGTCCCCATTTGGACTGCTGAATAGATTAGATTTCTGGAAGATGGGTTTGGACTCAGCATATCTTACATTAATGTAATGTTAACACTGACCATAAAAATCATTTCTGTTTCTAGACTCTTCACAGTTTAATGGGGATGAGGAAAAAAACTCAGCTGGAGAGAAATTCCCTAGGTCTGAAAGCTCTGAAGACTAAACCTCTGGTCCCGGTGGCCGACCCAGATTGGATCCTGAAACATTATCATGGGACCAGAGGTGAAATGCTGCCAGTTCAGCCCAGCTTGCCCGAACTGGTAGTAAAAAAATGCTACCGGTTCAGCTGAACCACGATCACCTGGGTGACGATCAGCTGTGCCATGTGATTTAGATTAGCTAGAAAGCAGGAGATTGTCGGATTTCTTGCTTTCTAGTTAAACTAAATTATGCGGCACAGCTGATTCCCCCCCCTCACTGTTGTACTTACCTTGGAAGGCTTCAAAATGCTTCTTTTTTCAGCTGAGGATTCCCTGAGGCCCACTAGGCCAAAAACAGGTCATGGGGGGTGCTGTGTGGCCCCCTGCCCCTCATTTTTGCTGCCATGAGTCTTCCCTGAGGCTCACTAGGCCAAAAATGGGGCGCAGGGGGTTCTGCGAAAGAAAAAAAGACTTTTGACCACCCCAGTCATGACCATATAGCCACGCGCACACAGTCACATGACCATGCCCACCTAGCCATGCCCACTAGCCATGACCACCTAGCCATGACCGCAGAGCTGGTAGTAAAAAAAAAATTGAATTATTCTCCTTCATTCAAAAAAGTAACTAAAACTTTTGCAAACTTTTGGACATAGGGATCAGTGGTGGGATTCAAAAAATTTTACTACCGGTTTTGTGGGCATGGCTTGGTGGGTGTGGCAGGGGAAGGATACTGTAAAATCTCCAGTTAGAGGTGGTATTTGCTGGTTCTCTGAACTACTCGAAATTTCCACTACCAGTTCTCCAGAACTGGTCAGAACTTGCTGAATACCTCCTCTGATAGGGATCTTGTCTGCTAAACCTATTTGTTTATTAATAGATGAGCAGTTATGCTTTAATCCCAAATCATATGACAAACGGAAGTTGTGGAATAATCAGATTTGAAAATAAAAGAAGTTTTGCTAGAAATCTTGGGCTAAGTAAGAGATCAAAATCAGTTGATTTCAAACATTTCAACGCTTTGTGAGATTCTGTGTTGAAGATTATCTACAATCTTTGCTTGGCTACATGTGCAGTTGAAACATATGCATTGAACAGTATAGTTCAGAACTTCTAACAGCCTCTGGCACTCTTCGGAGGCTTAAGAAATGCAGTGCTTGAAACAACAATTCATTTTTTTAATTAAAAATTGAAAAGTGAAATGGACGTATCAGTCTCCTATACCCCAATGGAAAATCTGTAGAGACCAGTTTGAAAGTTTTTCTAAATTAGGACCACCAAATCTGGGCAAAGAGTAGCCCGCAACAAGCAGTTGTCATTTTCTGTTTATTTCTGCCGCTGAGACATGTTGAATCCAGAAAATGGTGAATGATTCATGTGAGTGGGAGCCAGAGGTAAGCTGCTGGGGGTTCGCAGAGGTTCGGCAGTGTTGGGGTTTTTTGTAATATTAAAGGTGGATGGCTCGTTACCTTTTTCTGCTGTGAAGCTACCAAGGAAGAGTCTTAGCCCAGTGATCCAAATTCAAAGCTATTTATTATTGTAAAAGTACAGAAGTAATAAAAGTCAGTCAAAAGTTACATCAGTGTCCACTTGCTTCTTTCTGGAGTCTTTTTCTTTTCCTTCTTGAGACAGTCATCTATATGACTGGAGTTCCAAGAGTTCTCCTCATGTCTTGAGGCAAGACCCTTCCAGTTGAATGGTCCCAGGCAGTTGCAACAGACTGGAACTGGGACAGGCTGGAACTAGGTTGGAACTGGGGTCAGAGAACTGGGTTAGCTCCTTTTATAGTCCTGAGTCTGGAGGGGTGGAGCTTGACAAAGAACTGGGAAGATTCAAACACAACAGTGTAGTGATTGGCCTATTTAAATCTTTTCAGTTAGGCTGAGGTGGAGGCCAGTAGAAAGTGCACAGCCACCCCATGGAAAATCCTTTTCCACAATCCCCTTCTCTGTGCCTTTCTAATGGCACATATTGAAAATTCAATTCAACAACATTACATCCTTTTGTACACACATCTTGTACCTATCACCTTTTTGTCTTTGGGTAGTCTGGAGGGTGTAAAAACTTCTAACTTCCTAAGGCTATCCATCTCTGAATCCATTGCCTTATACCAATGGTCTTGCTCCCTTTGTGGTAGTGTTAATATGTCCTCATACCTTTGAGGTGTAACTGGCACTTGATTTACATAGGTAATGAAATCCTCATACCTTTTTGGTTTTGTGTTCCTGGTGGATCTGACTGGCCTATTGATTGATTCCTGTTGAGTATCAGAGCTGTCTGATATGTTATCTTCCTCATTGCTATCGTTATAGCCTTCAAGTTTGGAGTGTCCCTCCTTCCTGGGTATCTCCTTACTCCCCTTGAGGATCCCCTTTAGGGTTTTGGGGGGCACTTGCCCTCCCTTGTCCTCTGAGTCATCTGTTTCTTGACTGGTCAGATCCTGATAAGGTGTGTGAGTCAGAATTTCATTTGCGTGAATTCTGCTCCAATCTGTGCTTTCGTGAAAGGCTGCTGACCTGGAAATCACAACTCTGTTGTTGGTGTCAATGAACCTGTGTGCTTTAGAGCCTGGTTCGTATCCAATAAACCTTAGTCTGGTTGACACCTTTTCCCCTTTCCTCCTGATTTCCTTAGGCATGTGTACGTCTGCCATTACCCCAAAAACGTGGAGGTACTTTAAGCTTGGCTTATGTCCGTACACCATTTCATATGGAGTTTTGTGTACTACGCTGGACCATATCCTATTTAATGTATAGTTGGCATAGAGAACAGCCTCTCCCCAGTAAACAAATTTGAGATTAGCATCCTCCAGGACACATCTCACCATGGCCTGTAACACTCCATTTCTGCGTTCTGCAACCCCGTTTTGAAACGTAGAAAAGGGGGCTGTTTTCATGTGTATTATGCCTTTTTCTTTCAACCAGTTAGAAAACTGAGTTGAGTTAAATTCAGTTCCCCTGTCAGTTAATATCCTTTGTATTCTGACCCTATGCTGATTCTCTATCAGACTGTGGAACTCTTTAAATTTGGAGAAGGCCTGGTCCTTGGTTTTAAGCAGATAAACAAAACCATATCTACTGTAATCATCCACTATTTTCAGGAAATACTGATTTTTGCCAAGTGAATGTTTCATAGGGCCCACTAAATCCATGTGTACCAGCTGGAATTTATACTCAGATTGTCTTTCTGATTTTCTGGGTGCTGGTTTAATTTTTGACTTAGCTCCTACAGATGGAGCAGTCCATAAAGACGTTACAGTCCTTTATGTTTAAACCCCTGGAATGTTCTGGCATTTTCTGTATAATGGGGAAACTAATGTGGCCAAGTCTACGGTGCATGAGATGAGCGCACTCATCATGAAGTGGTTTCCCAATGGAAACAGTGTTGGTGCCCTTGGTTTGCTCATTACAGTGACTCAAATTAAATCTGACACTCTTTGTGTTTTCTTGATTACCTGTGTAGCTGCCATTGTCCCCCTTCTTTCCTCTGTAACCCCTGGTCTTGACTCCTGGTTCTGGTTGAGACTCATTATCTGAGTCATCTGTGTCAATTGTGTTGCTGGCCCCTGAACCTTCAGTCCTTGTGACAGGAGAATAATATGGCAGGTTATTTATTTTCAACACTTTCCCAACAGTGTGACCATTATTGGTCACTATGGCTTCCCCTTTGGTAAATAACACCTCTATATCAGAGTTCTCACTGAGTTTCAGGGTACTAAGGAGGTTATGCTCTAGGGCAGGTACATAGAAAATACCACTGATCTCCCAAGCCCGGGATACACACATTACCTATACCCACAACTTTGGTTTTTATACCATTGGCCACCTTGACATAACAATTATGTCTCTGGAGCTCTGTGAATAAGCTCTTGTCCTTCACCATGTGCTTACTTGCCCCACTATCTAATAGCCATAGCTGCTCACGTTGCCTTTTGGTGAGCCTGGGGTAACTGGTTTCTACCATGTTGGTGAAGTTATCTTCCAGGTTAAATCTGTCCCTTTTAAACCTGTTCTCATTCCTGGTTCCCCTTCCCTTTTTCTGATTTGAGGAGCTGTGTTGAGGTCCCCTATGAGGTGTGGGTGACCTCCTATTGCTCCTATTTCCAGAGGGCATTCTTTGCCTTCCTCCCATACCATTGCTGCGTGGGCAGTCTCTTTTGTAGTGTCCCCTTGAGCCACAACTAAAACATTCCCCAATAGCATTTACACCATCTGAGTTATTGGGCCTCCTAGTGACTCTTCTCTCCCTGTGGAAGCTTGCTCTGTCCTTTCTTAGATTGTCCTCAGCAATCAGTTTACCTGACAAGACTTCCAGAGACATCTCTTCATAACTGTAATTATCTAGTTGGGACACAAAATTATTCCAGCTGGGGTCTAATGAGTTTATGATTACACTTATTAAACTGTGCTCTGGCACTTGTTCCCCCTTAACATTAATTCTTCTCTCATTTTACTGAGCTCACTGAGATGCTCACTCATGTCCACTCCTGCCCTTAATTTGGCAGAGTGGAACTCCCTGGAGATCCTGGCTGTGGTATTAGAGTTCTTGGAGTAGAATAAATTAAATAATTTTTTCAGAATTTCAAATACAGTCAGGTTATGAGGAATATTTGAATATAGCACAGGATCTATACTTAATAATAATAAACAATAAACCTTATGATGTAGCAGGTCAGTTTCCAGTTGCCAAGGCTTAGGAGGGGGATTCACCAACAGATGCAAAGCATTCTCCTTCATAAACAGTACTTGAATCGCCTTGGACCACTCCAAAAGGTTCCTTCCTGTAGCTGACAGCTTTTTAAAATCAAGCGGTAAAAGGCTGGTATTTGCCTGCATTGAAAAGGCTTGCGGCCGCTGTCCAGGGTGCTGAACGTTAGGAAACTGACAGTACGGGAGAGGTATAGTGGGCGTGAAACTGAAGATTTCCTTATTTGGAAGCCGTCCCTCCTCGGTGGGAGGAGTTGAAGATCCGATCTGAGCATGCGCGAAGCTCATTTCGCGCTGAACGTTGCCGGGGAAGGATCTCTCCGGCCTGTCTCCGGAGGTAGGCCTCGGGCCTGCCCCAGCAGCTCCGGCTCCAGCCGTTGAGCTGCTGTAAGGGCCTGGGAAGGCCGAAGAAGATGCGAGCGTCGCTGGAATCACCGGAAAAGGTGAGTATGGGGCCGCGATCGTCGGGGAGTCGTCTGGGGAGGCCGCTTTCGTCGGGAGGCTAGGGAGAGACTGGTGTCTTGCTTCCAGGACTGCTGTTAGCGTCCTGATGGCACTTTTGATCTCGGCATCGGTGGGTGAGATCAGGTTTGGTTGTTGTCGGGCCGGTCGGTCGCCTGGGCGAGGCCTGCGCGCCTGGACTGGGGCATGCTCGGCGCGGCTGGGCTCAGCGGCGCGCTGCTGCCAGTGGGGCCAACCTCCAGGTTGGCAGGTCGCTGGATCACCGCAGTGGTAGGCACTGCCAGGTTGGTGATCCCTGCTTCTTCCTCCGATGGGCTTCTCGGGTAGTAGTCAGCCATAGGGAAGATAGGTGGTCCCAATTCCCCAGTCACCGCAGCACCAGCCGCTGCCAAGTGGGTGACTTTAGTTTCAGAGCTTGTTTGCTCTGACAGGCCATAGGGGAACAGCGTGGGGACGGGCGGCGCCATTTTAGCTTGGTCAGTTTGAATTTCGCCGACCGGCCATTTTTTCACGCGGGAAATTCAGTTGGGGAGGCTGACAGCTTTCAGCCTGCATGCTGCTTATGGCAGAAGGGGTCCCGGGGCAGGACTGGGTGGCTCTTACCACTCTGGTGTCTTCCTGAGTCCTCGTCCTGTCCCTGGCTGCTGCTATCGGAGCTATTCTTTGCAGGAGGTGGATGAGATCGGTGACTGGTTCTCCGCTCGCGTTTTCCAAGCCGAAAATCTGGAGAATTGCCGATCTCATCTCTTCCTTTTCCTCTGGGTTGAGCGATGGGGTACGAAGCATCTTGCTTCTGTCCTCTGGCTCCTCGGTGCTCAAGGCTGTTGGGTGTCCACTCGCAGCCACGATGAAGTCTGTGGGGGGGGGTAGAGAATGCAGGATCCATTGTGCTACCTGCTTCTTGCTCCCCCCAAGCCTGAGACTCTTCAGCCGACGTTGCTTCGGCTCTGGTTTCTTGGGACCGGCGTTGGAGAGCCATCTGCCTGGTTCTGGCTCTGGTCAGCACTTGGTCCTCCCGCGTTGATTTCAAGCTGGGCATCCAGGTAGCTCACTACGTAGAAAAGGTACAAACCATCCTCTGCTACCAGTTGTTGGGGTTTTTTGTAATATTAAAGGTGGATGGCTCGTTACCTTTTTCTGCTGTGAAGCTACCAAGGAAGAGTCTTAGCCCAGTGATCCAAATTCAAAGCTATTTATTATTGTAAAAGTACAGAAGTAATAAAAGTCAGTCAAAAGTTACATCAGTGTCCACTTGCTTCTTTCTGAGTCTTTTCTTTTCCTTCTTGAGACAGTCATCTATATGACTGGAGTTCCAAGAGTTCTCCTCATGTCTTGAGGCAAGACCCTTCCAGTTGAATGGTCCCAGGCAGTTGCAACAGACTGGAACTGGGACAGGCTGGAACTAGGTTGGAACTGGGGTCAGAGAACTGGGTTAGCTCCTTTTATAGTCCTGAGTCTGGAGGGGTGGAGCTTGACAAAGAACTGGGAAGATTCAAACACAACAGTGTAGTGATTGGCCTATTTAAATCTTTTCAGTTAGGCTGAGGTGGAGGCCAGTAGAAAGTGCACAGCCACCCCATGGAAAATCCTTTTCCACAGGCAGAACCCCTAGGTAAGATTCTGAACAGTTCGGAGAACCCCCCAAATCCCACTGCTGGCTAGCCCCACCCACCTCTCCGCTCCCAGGAGTCCCCACATGGCCCATTTTGGATGTAGGTAAGTGCAGGACGCATGCAGAGGCTCGGGGAGAGCAAAAAATGGGCCTTCCAGAAGTTTGGGAAGGCCAGAAACGGGCCCGTTACAGTATCTTCTGGACCACCTTCTCCAACCCGGGTTGACATCTCCAATACATAGATCACAATCAGAGTAATCTCAGTTTTCTATGAAATAAATGGGACTGAAGGTTGATTATGTCTTTCCATCACAGCACCAGTCCTCGAGAACAGCTTCCCTTTGGAGAGAAAACGGTTTCTGTTATGTATGTAGGTTTAAATGTTATTGGTTTGTTTTGAACTGTTCTTGTAAAATGTCAAATGGGATTGGTTTAAATAGTGCGGGAAAAACCCTGCACTCCCATTGGCTGGCAACTATGGCTGCTGGCTATAAGAAGCAGCCGTAGCCCAGCCAAGTCGGGTCCATTCGAGCTGTAGTCACTTAATAAACTCTTCACTGAAGCTCTTCGCGTCTGACTCTTCATGCAAACTTAACACTGGCGACGAGGATGGGATTTCCCTGAAGAAGAGACGACGCGGAAGACAAGCAGAAGAGCGAGATGGCTGCGCTGAACACCCCCAGCCCCATTCGATCCGGCGCGGAAGACTGGGAATTGTATGCGGATCGCTTCCAGATGTACTTGAAGGAAACAACCTCGCCGATATCCCGAAGCGGAAGAGGCGGTATTTCTCACACTGCGTCCAGCAGTCTTCAAGATGCGTTGTGGGGAGCTGCAGACTTGAAGGTAATGGAATGGCCTGATTTGGAAAAGCTTTTAAGAGCCCTTACGCCCCACAAGTATCGGCCTCATTAAGAGACACGAGTTTTACCATCGGGATCAAGGGGAAAGCGAAAATGTTAACGACTTTGTGGCAAGTTTAAGGGACATTGGGGATGCTTGTGACTTTACCAACTTAGAAGACTCCATGCGTGATCGGTTTGTTCTAGGCCTCAAAGATAAGGTCTTACAGAGCAAACCACTAATGAAACCTAAGATCACGTTTATGAGGCCATAGAGGAAGCTGTTTCAGCGGAAGCCAGCAAGTCCTCAGCAGCGGCCATGAAAAAGATTAACAAGGCCTCAAGCCATTTTGATGTGGAAAAATCCACAACAACCCATTACGAGCAAATAGACTTGATTCAGATTGCAGTGAGGTGGAGGAAGGAATTTATAGACTCAGAATGGAGAAGAAAAGGAAGGACCCTGGAAAAAGAGGCAAGAATTTTATTGCAGAGGCTGTGGGGGGGCCACACGCACTGAATGCAAGTTTTAGACACCATCTGCCTACGTTGAGAAAAGGGTCACCTAGCAAGAGTCTGCAAATCATCCAGAACTCCACCTAGTAGGAAGAAATTCCCTGAGAAGGAATTTAAGCCCAACAATTTCATTGAAAAGATGGGGCAACTCAGAAGCAAATGGAAAGAATGAAACTCATCAAACAATCACCATTGGTCATTCTTCACCCTTGAGAAGCAAAAAGTACATGTGAAGGTATTCATTGAAGGAAGGCCTTGCCAAATGGAAGTGGACTCAGGCTCCTATTTATCTATGGTGTCATGGGACACTATTCACAGGCTACTTCCCAACATTCAGAAAAACATTTCCAGAAGCAAGCACTGACTCTTAAAGACTACCAAGGGAACAAGATTCCAGTAGTTGGAACAAGAGATTTCGTAGTTTAAAGGCCACACCAAACGCTTGCCCCTGACCATCGTGGACAAGGATCGCCCAAGCTTGCTGGGACTTGAGTGGTTCAAGCCACTAGGCATCGAGGTGACTGGCATCAATCACGAGCAACACTGAATGGGAGGAGGCCTTGAAGTCTGAGTTTCCAGAGGTCTTCAGCAAAGGATTGGGCAAGTATATGGAGACCCCTATCACTTTCAACCTAGATCCCAAGGTGCCCCCAATTGCTTAAAGCCCAGGAGGGTTCCATTTGCTTTAAAGGAAAAATTGATGCACAATTAGACAAATTAATTGCTCAAGGTTTTTAGAGCCCACTGACCACTCCAGATGGGAGACGCCCATAGTCACACTAGTCAAGGCTGATGGGTCAGTAAGAATTTGTGGAGACTATAAGGGGACACTGAACCATGCGGCAGCGCATATCCAGTTC
This sequence comes from Naja naja, assembly GCA_009733165.1. Classification (NCBI taxonomy): domain Eukaryota; kingdom Metazoa; phylum Chordata; class Lepidosauria; order Squamata; family Elapidae; genus Naja; species Naja naja. The sequence goes on from CM019149.1 coordinate 177,735,840, forward strand.
CAGTTGTGCATCATCTGTTACATTCACTTGGCAGGGTACAGTCTTTGCCAAATTGGACTTGGCCCAGCATATCAACAACTAACAGTTGATGATGCCACTACCATTGTGACTCATAGAGGTGCCTTCAAATGTAAAGGTTACAATTTGGAGTAAGTGGCACCAGGCATCTTTCAAAGCCTTATGGAAAGAATGCTTCAAGGACTGCCAGGGTAGTGCCTTACTTTGATGATGTGTTAATCTCTGCTGAAAATGACACTCAGCTACAAGAAAACTCAGAGAAGTCCTTACCAGATTCAGGAAAGCGGGGTTAAAAGTCAAGGAAGAAAAATGCACTCTCAAGACCGACAGGGTTGAGTTCCTGGGCTACATGATTGACAAGCATGGCATCCACCCTACAGATGCCAAGGTTAAAGCAATCAAAGAAGCCCCTAGACCTAAATGCAAAACAGATTTGCAAGCCTTCCTTGGACTTATTAACTTTTATCACATGTTCCTACCTCAAAAGGCAACCTTTTTTTTAAAATTACATTTATATGCCGCCCTTCTTCGAAGACTCAGGGCGGCTTACAATTTTTTTGGGATACAACCCAGTGTGCTCAGCAATAGCCTTCATTCCATTGTATATGCCTGCTTATTACTAAGCGGCATTTTTACAAGGTCAGCTAATTGCCCCCAACAATCTTGGGTCCTTAATTTACCTACCCCGAGAGGATGGAAGGCTGAGTCAACCTTGAGCCTGGTGGGATTCGAGCCTACAGTAATTGTAGACAGCTGGATCTTAAGAGCAGGCATTTAACAGCCTGAGCCACCAAGGCTCTTGAACCATTGCTGAACCTTTGCACAGATTACTTGATAAGAAGTCTGTTTGGGTCTGGGGCAGGAAGGAACAATCAGCATTTAACAGTATTAAAAGACTAATCACGTCTGATGCTGTACTGATACAGTTCTCTGAGAATTTGCCTGTTGTCCTGACTTGTGATGCATCCCCTTTTAGAGTGGGGAGGGTTTTGAGCCACAGGCTTCCCAGTGGGAGAGAAGCCCCTATTGCATTTTACTCTTGCACTTTGACCAAAGCAGAGAGGAATTACAGCCAATTGGACAAGGAGGCATTGGCAGCTGTTGCAGCTGTTAAGAAATTTCATGAATATCTGTATGGCAGAACATTTACCATTGTTACAGATCACAAACCTTTGTTAGGCATTGTGGCAGGAGACAAGCCAAAACCTACTATCCTGTCACCAAGAATGCTGAGGTGGACTGAATTTCTTGCAGCTTATTCATACAAACTTATCCACAAGCCTGGCAAGGACATTGGACATGCTGATGCACTGAGTCGTTGCCCACTTCCTTGCCACAAGGAGGACTTTGAACCTGAAACACATACCTTTTTCCTAGAAACTGTTGCCAAGCTTCCAGTTCATGCTGCTGAAATTGCCAGAGAGACTGCCAAAGACACTGTGCTGGCTCCTGTTATAGGCTGGATTAAGAAAGGTTGGCCTCTTCAAGATCTACCTCACCTTGCCCAACCTTTTAAGTCCAGGCAAACTGAATTATCTGTATTAAGAGGATGTATTTTGTGGGGTAACAGGGTGGTTATTCCTGCAAAACTGCAAAGAGAGGTTTTGGAAATGTTACATGAGGGTCATCCTGGTATTGTAAGGATGAAGGGATTGGCCAGGAGTTATGTATGGTGGCCAGGTATTGACAAAATGGTTGAAAACTGGGTTGCATCTTGTCCCAACTGTCAGGTAGTCAGGCCTGCCCCACCTCATGCCCCCACACAGGAATGGGAATGTCCTAGGGGCCCATCGTCTAGGATTCACATTGATTTCGCAGGTCCTACTAGAGGGCACACCTTTCTTATTATAGTAGATGCATATTCCAAATGGCTAGAGGTGCTTCCCATGACATCCACCACAACTGATGCTGTCATCAAGCAGCTCAGAAAACTGTTTGTAACCCACGGGTTACCTGATGTTCTTGTCTCTGACAATGGCCCTCAATTTACATCTAACCTCTTTGAATCCTATCTAGCACAACAGGGTATCAGACATGCCCTGACTGCCCTGGGCACCCTTCGCTAACGGCCGGGCTGAACGCATGGTACATTTTACCAAAGAGAAGCTTCAGCAACTGGGTCCTGGGGACATCACTGAGAAGGTTGAAAACTTCTTAGTGTTCAGCACATCACTCCTAGCCCATCTAATAACTTATCCCCAGCAGAGTTGTTGATGGGTAGGAAACTTAGGTCTTCCCTTGACCGCCTTCATCCCACTTACGCACCCAACACACCACTGATTCCACTTCCAAAGTTCACATTCAGTGTGGGTGATTCTGTTTATGCTAAGAACCTCATAGGTGAACCTTTGTGGATTCCTGCTGAGATAACTCAGATCACAGGCCCTCGTTCTTACAGGGTACAAACAGAGGATTGACTCCTCTGGAGCAGGCACATTGATCAACTTAGATCCAGGTTCTCTCAGGAACATCGCCCTTGTCTCTAGTTCCCTCACCTGATGTCAATTCTAGGGGGGAAGGGGAGGAACAGGAGGAAAATCAGCAAGCAAGAATCAACCCCATGTGTAACGAGCCATTACGACAGGAACCATCCCAAAACCTGTCACAATGCCAAAATCCATCCTTAGAAGTGGAAGATTGTACATCACTACCTGACTTGGGTGCTGACATTGGGATGGAGATGGGTTGGGAGGAGAGACCAGATTCTAACAGTCAAACAGGGTCTCGTTTCACAAGGAGTCCCAATGGGAAATGTCAGCAGACACATTTCCTCTCTCACTGGGTGAGAATGTAAAACTTCTGAACCACTAAGGTCTCAACGACATCAAGAGCCCCACCTATTTAAAAGAATACATTAGATAGGTTGGGGTTTGGTATGGAGTGAACCTAGTGGGGAGGGGTGTTATGTATGTAGGTTTAAATGTTATTGGTTTGTTTTGAACTGTTCTTGTAAAATGTCAAATGGGATTGGTTTAAATAGTGCGGGAAAAACCCTGCACTCTGATTAGCTGGCAACTACGGCTGCTGGCTATAAGAAGCAGCCATAGCCCAGCTGAGTCGGGTCCATTCGAGCTGTAGTCACTTAATAAACTCTTCACTGAAGCTCTTCGCGTCTGACTCTTCATGCAAACTTAACAGTTTCTCTCACCGCATCCTTTCAGAAAGTGGTAAAACTGAGCTTTTCCAAACTTGAATGGTACCTTGCTATTGAATTAACTTGTGAATTGTTGGGGAATTATCATAGAATTGCTGAATTTCAGAAAACTGTTTTTAACAGTAAATTGTACAATGTTTGTTGTACCATGGCTTATCAATGATATTTACTGTGGATGTTTTATCCCATAGTACATAACAAGATGGAACGATATGGAGAAAATACACACCTGAAAAATAAACGACACTCTTCAATCACATTTGATTTATTTGCTGCTCATCTTGTTTTGCACATTTGCTTTCTTGTAATAAGCACTCAGGTACATCTAGTTTATTTCTCACTCTAAGCACTAGCATATTGACAGTGAAGGCCATGAAGACTTAGAACAGTAGACTCAGGAGTCTTTGCCACCATCACCTTTCAGGATGTTTTTCTGTTTAGAAGTTATTTTATCCCATGGTTTTGAAAAGCTGCACATTGAGATTTTAAAACGATCGTCAGAAATTGACCCTTTTGAAATAGAAAAGGTACAAAAAGATGATGTCAATAACTAACTGCGAGGATTTATTCACAGTCCTCACTCTAATCTGAACCCAAACCATAACTGTTGCTATTTGGTCCACATTTTAAGTAGGCAATGTGTCCGTTCCATATAAGCCAACTTTCTCCTTTTCTCAGCAAATCTTTCAAAGCAAGCTTTATCTCTTTAAGGGAACTGACAATACAGTATCTCACTGACACTGGCTTATCCCTCCAAAAATGGGATGGAAGTTGACCAAGTAGTACTATAAAGCAGATTAGTAAAAATGATAATGTTGAAACAAATGTTTTGCAATGTGCCATCCTCTCTAATTTATATGTATTAATTATTACTAGATAATTGGTATTCTCTACCTGAAAATAGGTATTCTTCTCCTTTGAGAGGGCCTTTGTGTACATATCCACAATAATTATCTGAGACTGGGCTGTAGAGAAACTGTGCACTTCTTAGATTCTCTGGACCCTTGTATACCTTCAGAAAGAAAGATAATTCAGTATATAATAAAGACAAGAGTAGGTCAGGAGAATTTGACATGAGAAGAATAATATCCCTTTACAAAAGTTGAATGAATGCAAACCTTGCTGTTCCTGATAATGTTTCAGGAGGAGAGGCTTACCTCAATGGGCTGAATAGTATAAATATTTTCGGGAAAATACGGTGGAGATTCAGGATCTGGCTTGACACCCATGAATTTGGCCCTCATCACTGGAGACACAGAGAAAGAGAGAGAGATTTTCCAGTAAGATGTACCTTCAGATTCTCAATATAGAGCAAATTCAGTGGTGCTGGTTAGTCTTATTTGCAGAGGCTTCTGAAATAAGTAATATGTTCAGTTTTCATGCCATAGGAATTATTTTCTGCAACTGGAACACTGGCAGCAAAACCTGCAAAGTAAGGAAGTGGGGAGTACTAAAAGATGGAAGGGAGAAAAACATTCATTTTCAAAACTCACTGAAGTGATGTTTGCGATATGCTTTCTGGAGAGATGTTCGCTTGCATATGCAGGCCTCTGTGAGATCTCCCAAGAACACAAGAACAAGGAAGCTGGCTAGGAAAAATCCATGTGGTTTTGTAGTATCCATTTCTTGCTGTTTATGAAGCCGGTCACTTAGGACAGAGGAGATGTTTTCCTTCTGCAGCAGTCTTTCTGGAAGAGCGTTGAGTGAGAAACACCAGCTGCAGATTAAAGGCAAAGTGGTGTTTGAGATGGTCCTAGAATCGGTCTTAGGACTATTCGAGTCCTGAAATATAAGGAAGGATCATGGGTACTTCATCCTGTGGGACAAATTGAGATTTAAAGCTTTGTCCCTGTGGGAATCACTCTCCACAGGACCAAAGCCTTAGCAGAGCCACCATGTCTGAGTTGTAGCGAAGAAACGTGTGACAAGTTAGGCTCAAAGACACATCAGCTCTCAACAAAATCAGAGGTTTCTATGGGACTTCAGGAAAGAGAGTCCCCTTCTAAGGGGAGATGGCTCTGAGGCATGAAGGAATACCTTTAGGATAAGAATTATTGTCTTCATACAGGTATTTTATTCTTGTAAGTTTCAAATCAGTCATCCCTTCTGGTCTCTGCATGTTCAACTTCATGCATTCTCTTGATGACCTTTTCCATAAAGGTTTTGCTGTTGATTTCTTAGAGCTTGCTTGAATGCATGCATGCATGCATGCATGCTTTCTTTCTTTCTTTTTCTTTTCTTTCTTTCTTTCTTTCTTTCTTTCTTTCTTTCTTTCTTTTCTTTCTTTCTTTCTTCTTTCTTTCTTTCTTTCCTTCTTTCCTTCCTTCCTTCCATCCTGATTTATTTATTATTTTTAACTGCCAAAATGAGGCCATCTTTTCTGTTTTATCACTGGCCAGATACAAATCACTTTTGCTGTACTCTAATGATAGTAATCGACAGACCAACAATTGCCCCAGACTCTCATCTGGGGCAACTCTCATCCTGCAGCAACCCCACTGAGGATATTGGTCTCATATTTAAGCACTCCCACCCTCTGCCTATTCAATGTCCTGCAAGTAAAATATGGGAGATCAAATCCATCAGCCACATTCTCCTCTGGGACTATTTCTTGTTCTGTGAATTCTCTCTTCCATCTTCTAATATGTTTTTGCCTCTGCAATCCTTCAAGCATATTTCTTTGTGCCATAAAACTCTTTCTAGATCTAAGTTGATGAGTTTGGGGCACCAATCAGAGGATGGTGGGGATCATTTTGTTGTTTGGTTCCCTCACCATGTGTTGCTACTACTCTCCTAATCCTCGGGGGAGCAATGCTAACAAGAGGATACACTTTCTCAATTGGTGTGGGTTTAAGGCATCTCATCACAATGCACACTGCATCATTGACAGCAATGTCAACTGGCTCTGTGTGTGTGGAGGCACTCCATAGGAAAGCCAATTTGGTGCCGTGGGTAAGGCACTGGGTTAAAAGTGCGTTGCCCACCACCACAACTGCGCTGCTGAAATACACAGGCCCAAAACCGATGTCTGAAGAGTGAGTGGCTGAGCACCACATACTGTATATAATTTGTCAGTTTCCTGATAATGTTATTCCACACTCTGACTTTAGCCTTAGTATTCAGGCAATGTTGTTTAAATGAAAGTGTCCTACCAAGTCTCACACTGAGATAATTTGGTGTGGTTCAATGCTGTATTCAATTCTCTTGCCATGCAACTCAACCCCTGCACCTCAATTTCAAGGATGAAAAACACACACTTGGGTCTTGCATGGATTGGGCTGCATATGATTGATATAATACCGTCCTAATTTTTCAAGGCCTATAGTGAGTCTTGCAACTAACTCATCGAAACTTGACCCTTCTGTAGCCACAGCTATATCATCTGCATAAATAAATAATCATGTATTGTCAGAGACCTGTTGATAATTTGTATATACTGTATGTGACACAACATCAGAAACAATACATTTCCTTTCCTATGCCTAACTAGAAGTTTTTTTTATAAAAAAGTTTTTTATTTTTGATACAAACATACAAACAGGACATACAAAACATAAAAACCATCTTCCATATATACATACAGTGTGTCAGTTGGTTACAAATCCTTTGTGTCATCCTTTCATATTCATCACTCACAATTTATCAAAAAGAAAATTTCTCATATTATCAATAAAACATTAATATTATCAATTATTACTTGTATACAATTAAACTATTTATTTCATCATACATACGAGATATATTTTTAATCTAAAATTTATGTTATACTTTCATCCAATGGTTATCAACATTATATTCTATATCAGCCTACTATATTTCTATTACAAAATTATATAGTCTATTGCATTACCAAGTCTTTTTATCCAACCATTGATAAAACACATCCCATATCTTATAAAATTGTTTATCTTCTTGTTCTCTAATTTCAAATGCCAATTTACTCATTTCAGCACAGTCCATAATTTTCCTAATCACTTCCTCCTGCATAGGTATTGTATCAATTCTTCCAATTTTTGGCAAATACAATTCTCCTAACTAGAAGTTTTTAATCTACTGCCTTGCCCCCTATACCAAACTGTCTCTCCTGGAGAGCTGGCTTCAAATAAATTGGCTCTTTTTTCCTCACCTTATTCTGTGTTACTCCTGGATTCTTCTCCAGAGGCAAATTTTGTCCCAAACCTATTCTGCTGGTATTTAAAGCTTCCCCTCACTCCTTCCCCCAAATTTCTCTTGCCTTGATGTTTATAGCTGTCATTCAAACTAGCCACTCTTGATTTCTCCAAGAACTGGCAGCATAATATGTTCCCATTTGGTATACTGAGTAGATTAGATTTCTGGAGGACAGGTTTGGACACAGCGTATCTTACATTAATGTAATATTAACACTGACCATAAAAACCAGCCATCTCTTCACGGTGCAATGGGGTGGGGGGGTTGAGGAAAAAATAACTGATGGAGAGAAGTTACCTAAGTCAGAAACTCCAAAGATTAAACCTCTGGTCCCGGTGACTGACCCAGATTGGATCCTCAAACATTGATCCTGGGACACATATATTTGCCTTCTTTTGAAAAGTGCAAGACTTTTGCAAACTTCAGGATATAGTGACCTTGGCTGCTAAACCTATTTGTTTATTAATAGATGAGCAGTTATGCTTTAATTCCAAATCATATGAGAACCTGGAGTTGTGGAATAACCAGATTTGAAAATAAGCGAGAAGATGTTTTGCTAGAAATCTTGCGCTAAATAAGAGATCAAAATCAGTTGATTTCAAACATTTTAACTCTTTGAGAGATTCTGTGTTGAAGATTAGCTACAATCTCTGCTTGGCTATATATTCAGTTGAAACATATGCATTGAACAGTATGGCCCAGAACTTCTAACAGCCTCCTGGAACATCAGGAGTCTTAAGAAATTCAGTACTAGAAACTACAATTCATTTTTTATTAAAAAAAAAAAACCCGGAACAAGTGAAATGGAAGTATTAATTATTTGTATTTGATTAATGACAAATTGGAATATCTAATTTTGGAGAGTCCATGCTTTCCGGTGTTAAGAAATATCAGATATATTCATGACCTGAACATGACTAACTCCTCAGAAAGTATTATTTTGTTTATTGGATCCTGTGAAAGAAAATTTAAAAAGAGGTGGACGATCAATTTTTTTACACTGGTATAATAAATTAGGTATTTAATTCACTCAGGCTTCCTAAAAAAAAAAGACCCCGTACCCAAGATGGGTCTATGATAACTTGATGCCGCTAGTTTAACACAGCCAGTTGGCGGGGGGTTGTTTCCTCGCCAATGCCAAATTCCTTCTGCAAACTCGCTGTTGCCGTTTTTTCACAGGACGTGTCAACACTGGAAATTTGCAGTGGAGTAGGTGGAGTAAAGGCAAATTGTGACTTCTAGTTGGTATTTTCTACTTGAAAATACATATTCTTCTCCTTTGAGAGGGCCTTTGTCTACATATTCACCTGAGACTGGGCTATAGAGAAACTGTGCACTTCTTAGTTTCTCTGGACTCTTGTATATCTTCAGAAAGAAAGATAATTCAGTCTATGATAAGGACAAGAGTAGGTTAGGAGAATTTGTCATGAGAGGAATAATATTGCTTCACAAAAGATTGAATGTCTGCAAACTTGATCCTGATAATGTTTCAGGAGGAGGAGAGGCTTGGGTGAGCTGGGTGAAAAAGATGGAGATTCAGGATCCAGCTTGACGCTCATAAATTTGGCCCTCATCACGGGAGAGATGGAGAGATGGAGAGACAGAGACAGAAAGAGAAAGAGAGAGATTTTCTAGTAAGAGGTACTTGTAGATTCTCAGTATGGACAAATTCAATGGTGCTGGTTAGTCTTATTCAACAAAAGTTTCTGATGTAAGTAATATGTTTGGCATTCGTGCCATAGGAATGATTCTGTTGCAATTGGAAGGATTAATGCTAGCAGCAAAACCTGCAAAGTAAGGAAGTGGGGAGTAGTGAGGGATTGAAGGGAGAAAAACATTCATTTTCAAAACTCACCAAACTTAGTTGTGCAACATGCTTTCTGGAGAGATGATTGCACACAGCCAGGAGTGGGCTTCAAAAATTTCAGCAACCGGTTCTCTGCCTGGTTGCTGGGTAAGTGTGGCCTAGTTGGCCTCCTGCACCACAGTGGGGGCGGGGGAGTGCGTTTTCACCCTCTCTGGGCTCTGGAGGCTTTCTTCACGCCTCTGGGAGGGCAAAACAGCCTCCCCGGGATCCGGAGGCCCTCTGGAGGCCAGAAATGGGCCCATTATTGGCCTTCCAGAACTTCCGGGTGGCCTGTTTTTCACCCTCCCCAGGCTCTGGAGGCTTTCCTCGAGCCTCCAGTGGGGCAAAAATGGTCTCCACCAGACTCCGGAGGCCCTTGGAGGTCAGGAATGGGCCCATTTTTGGCCTTCTCAAACTTCCGGGAGGCCCATTTTTTGCCCTCCCCAGGCTCTGGAGTCTTTTCTCAAACCTCCAGGAGGGCAAAAATGGCTTCCCTGGGGTCCGGAGGCCCTCTGGAGACTGGAAACGGGCCCATTTCTGGCCTTCCAGAACCTTTGGGAGGCCCATTTTTCACCCTCGTTGAGCCTCCGCACAGGCCCTGCACTTACCTGGCATCGAAAATGGGCCACATGGAGACTCCTGGGAGGGGCGGGGTGGGATTTGCTGGTTCGCCAAACCGGCCATAAAGTTAGCTACTGGTTCACCCGAACCAGGGAGTGTTAGGATATATGCAGAGTAACCCTTGTGTAGCAAGGATATGCACATTGAAGCGTTGTGAGAACAGTTATGAATAAATACACAGCCACACAGAGATACACCAAATTGTGTTAATGTTTAGTCCAAGAAATAGCACGGTCCAAATAAACAGTCCAGGTCATACATGTTTTAACAGTCCAGCAGTATCCAGTTATAAAGTCTTCTTACCCTTTTCACGTCTTTTACAGCAGACAAACCTTTTCATGTCTTTTACGGCAGACAAATATCAAACCATAATACAACAGATAATCTTCGATATCAACAGAATATCAAAGTAAACAGAGTTAGTCAGTATCAGTCCATATTCAGTCACAGAGAAAGTCAATATCAGCATCAAGAGAGATCTTCAGTGGGAGAGAGATTTAAACCATGATCTATAGCTCCCTCTTATGGCAACTTGCAGCATACTCAACCAATCAGAACACAGCATAATACATCACAGTATTTTTCCTTAAAGCTACAGACATATATATTTGTGATTTATATATTGACAACCCAACTACGTTATGTACGTATACATAACAGGGAGTACCGGTAGCAGCCCACCCCTGCACACAGCTGCAGGACTCTGTGAGATCTCCCAAGAGCATGAGGACAAGGAAGCTAGCTAGGGAAAATCCATGTGATTCTGTCAAATCCATTTCTTGCCCTTTATGAAGCCACTCGCTTAGGGCAGAGGAGATGCTTTCTTTCTATAGCAGTTTTTCTGCAAGTGGCTTGAGTGAGAGAACATCCAAGGTGTTTAAAATGTTCTAGAACTGACTGCTCCCAGCAAAGAGATCAGTGGGATGTTTTGTAGGGTGGGAAGATGAGGCAGATTCCAAAATCAGAAGATGATTCAAAAATTGTAAATATACGGAAGGATCATGGGGTCTTCATCCTGTGGATGAAGATTTTAAAGCGTTGTTCTTGTGTGAATCATTCTACACGAAACCAAGACTTAGCATAGTCAAGATACTGAGTTGTAGAGAAGAGAGAAAAGTTAGGCTGTAAGATGCATCAACAATCAACAAAGTGAGAGGTTACTATGCCAGCCCAGGAAAGACAGTCACCTTCTAAGAGGAGATAGGGCTGAGGCAAGAAGGAAGATGTTAGGATAAGAATTATTGCCTGCTGTTTTATTTTTATAAGCTTCAAATCGATCATCCGTGCTGGTGTCTTCATTTTCAACTGAATGTATTTTCTTGATAACCTTTTCCAGAAATGTTTTGCTATTGACTTCTTCCTGGGACTGAAAGTAAGAGAATGACTTGTGGTCACCAGCTAGTTTTGATGCTTCACTAGAACTCTAGTTTCTAATCTAGAGCCTTGCCCACTACATCATATTGGCTTTCCTAGAGAGTTTGTTACAAAAGAATGTGGCTCTTTTTTCCTCACCTTATTCTCTGTTATTTCTGGCTCCTTCTCCAGAGGTAAACTTTGTTTCCCAGTGTACCCTGATGATATTTAATGCTTCCCCTCATACCTTTCACCTAATTTTCTCTTGCCTTGATGTTTATAGTTGTCATTCAAACTAGCCACATTTGATTTCTCAAAGAACTGGCAGCATAATATGTCCCCATCAGTGGTGTAATTCAAAGTTTTTTACTCCCGGTTCTGTGGGCATGGCTTGGTGGGCTTGGTGTGGCTTGGTGGGCATGGTTTGGTGAGTGTGGCAGGGGAAGGATACTATAAAATTTCCATTCCCACCCCACTCCAGGGGAAGGATACTGAAAAATCTCCATTCTCTCTCCACTCCACTAACCTGCTTTCTAGCTCCGTTCTCCTGTGCAGGGCAGCAAAAGAAGACCCAGCCAATCAGCTGGGACTCAGGAGGCAGAGAATAGATGGGGGCGGGGCCAGTCAGAGGTGGAATTTGCCGGTTCTCCGAACTACTCAAAATTTCCGCTACCGGTTCTCCAGAACTGGTCAGAATCTGCTGAATACCACCTCTGGTCCCCATTTAGTTTGCTGAATAGATTAGATTTCTGGAAGACAGATTTGGACACAGCATATCTTACGTTAATGTTGTGTTAAGCAGACCACAAAAATCAATGTACTAAAATCTAGTTGTTTTAAATTTTCTTATGTGAACTCTAGCTCTAGAATTTCCTCTTGAGATAGAGAGAACAAGATCTCAAGTAATCCTGAGGTGTCATGTCTGTCATTTTTGTTTTGGAAAGGCTGTACAGGTGCTAGTTCCTTGGTCAATGGTGGCCATGATATCCTGAGGATATGTCTTGGAATTTCAGGCTTCCTGAACCTCTTTGCCTTTTATCCTCCACTTCTATATAGCTGCAGATCCCTATTTTTGCAGAGCCATTTTTGTTTCTGGCATCAGTTCTTCCCTTCAGTAGTGGACCTGATGAGGGTGTGGTGGGGAAATACCTGTCTAAGACTTTTGCAAACTTCAGGATATAGAGAACTTGGCTGCCAAACCTGTTTGTTTCTTGATAGATAAGCAGTTACACTTTAATTCCAAATCATATGAGAAATTGAAGTTGCGAAATAATCAGATTTGGAAATAACGGGGAAGATGATTTACTCAAACTCTTGAGATCAAACTCAGTTCATTTCAAATGTTTAAATGCTTTGAGAAATTCCGTGTTGACGATCTACAATATTTGCTTGGCAATACATGCTGCTGAAACATCTGAATTAAACAGTGTGGCCCAGATGTTTTAACAGCCTCCCAAGTCCTGCAGCTTTAGGAGCCATTAAGAAATGCAGTGCTTGAACCAACAATTTATTTTTATAAAAAAATTAAATGGAAGTATTAGTTATATATCTGAATTGCAGAATGAGGAATTGGAATATCCAAATTTGGAGAGTCAATGGGTCCAAGGGTTAAGAAATGTCAAATATACTCATGATCTAAACATGACATTAAACTCCATCAAAATTATTTTGTTTATTGGACCCCCCTCCCCCAAATTTAAAGGGAGACAATCGATGTTTTTATGCTTGGTGTATAAGAAATTTCATGGACCTTGAACTCATAGAATGTGGTCTTTCCTACCTATGGCTATACTGTTTTGGTTTCAAAATTACTATGCATGCCAGAACGACTTTGGGAAGGGTGGGTTCTTTAACTAGATCCTTGCTTGTCATCTCATGCAGCGCTCTGGTTTTATTGAGCCTGGGGCATGACAATAAGATAATATTATATAAGATAGTATTATACTATATATTACATACAAAGCAGCTTACCATCTTGATTTTAAGGATCTAATGAGTCTGTTGCATGTTTTTGATATTCTATGTTCCAAAAATGAGAATAAGAGAGAAAATATTTTATATGATCTAGATTGAATAAAAAGCTTAAGGATCAAATTCATTTTTATATTGCTTTCTGTTTATTACATCTCTTTTTGTCAGTTTTTTAAATCACTGTGTGTGCGCGCACGCAAACACACACACACACATTATAATCCCTATAATTTTCTTTCCCTTTTGGCATTGTACTTGTTGGTATTTCACTATTAAATAAAGTTACTTGTCATGCCCTCAGAATCTGATTCAGAGGAGGAAGCCAAACAGCTGACAGGGAGTGGGAGTGTGGCTCTGTTGGCTGTGGAAGAAATAGGGGAAGGGCAAAGTCCGGCTGGGCAGAGCAAGGGAGAGGCCACCCCCTCTTCTTCCTAGGGCACACAGGGAGGAATGGAGAAGAGAGCAAAGTGGGTTGCGTGGCTTACGGGGGAGGAAAGGGCCCTGATTCCCTTCATTCGCTGCAGCTGGGAATACAGTGTATAAAAAAGGCAAGCTGAGTGCAGTGGGCTGTTGCGAGCAAACATGAGTTTATCTTGTATGGTTGTGGCTTATCTGTGTTCCTGGCGCCTTCCTAGCTGTGTGAGTTTTGCCGTGCTTCCAAATCTGAAATTCCTGATCCTGCCCTGCCAAACTAATAACTTCAGTTTGGTTTGTTTGGACTTACAAGTTACAGTGTGTGTGTACCTTGTTTTGGACTGAATTTTCTACAGTCAAAGGCTGTTCCTGGAAGAGTTTTTCTCCAACCTGAAGGTAACCTGGACATTGGGGGCAAAGTTGGAGATAATAAAGGGACTCTTATTGCTTATCTGACTGTGTTGCCTTTGTGCCACACCCTGGGTCATCACATAGCTTCATCTGGTTTATCTCCTTTTTATTTCCTTTTAATGCTGCTAGATTCTGCAGGTCTGAGCAAAACTCTCAACACCCATGTTCAGATGTTTTCATTTCTTTTCCTATTTTCTTGTTACCACAGCAGCTCTTAAACTGATGTATTGATGGGTGTATGAGAGTTGACTTTATTTAGCAGTGTCTGATCTTAGAAGTATCACCACATGGCACCAGATATTTTGTTTTCATGAGGTAACACAGTGATAGCCACATTCACTATTATTTCACTTAGGTACATGTAGATGAAAGGCCTTGGTATTTGGACTAGGGGGCAATAGTCATAAACACTAATTATTTTGAAGGTACCAAAAGCCTACAAATTACGGTAGAATTCTAGCAGCATCTCCCTCATGCAAATTTTTACTCTCCAGAAACTCTTGAAATGACACAACCGGTTAGCTAGATTTTGTTGCTGACAGTCTTAAATCTGTAATTTGACAGGACTGAACACACAGAAGAAGTCCCTAAACCAGACAGGCCTTAATATTCTATGATATGATTGCTTGATAATTCTCCACTTTGCTTCTTATAAGGAATGTCTACAAACCCCACATTGTAGTTACTTTCATTGTTATTGCTTTTTTAATCATCACGTTTCTTTTTTACACTTTTCTTCTGACTTTCAAAACAAATGAACAAGAGTTCCTGAAACAGGTTGAAGTGCTCCTGGAGAAGAGGGAGCCCAAATCACCTCACGGTGGGCTTTTTACAACATAGCAGCTGCTGTTTGGGAATTCCTTGAAGCCATAGGGCTAAGAATAGAATAAAAATCAGGCCACACAAAACTCCTCAGTGGATCTTCCTCTGTCCATAGGTGTAGAAAAGAGAATGCAACGCCGACTGCACAAGGTTCCCAACTTTACAGAAAGGCTGAGCACAGCAGCTATTGGCTTCAAGGACTGCATGGCCCTCGGCAGCCTCACTCTCTGAATTCACATCAGCCGCAGAGCCGCAGAGCCTTAGGTGGTCAGTTGTGGGCCACACGGTGCAATGCAGGTTCAGAGGCGCTGCGCTCTATCTTGGGCAAAGAGTGCTGAAGTGACTCTATGGAGGCCAGAATCTGAAAGAGAAGACAGAGTTTCACTCAGAGCAAGCATCTCACAGAGTTGGGTTCAAAATGCTATCACAGGTAGAGCTGGCCTAGCTCTAAAAGTGACCCAATAACAATAGGACTAAAGCTGCCAGACCATCTACAGCAGGGGTCTCCAACCTTGGCCACTTTAAGACTTGTGGACTTCAACTCCCAGAGTTCCTCAGCCAGCTGGCTGAGGAACTCTGGGAGTTGAAGTCCACAAGTCTTAAAGTGGCCAAGGTTGGAGACCCCTGATCTACAGAATCTCAGTTTCCTTTCACCTTTTTTTGCAGAAAAGCAAAATTCCATCCTTTGGGCTTGCTGTTCAATAGGCACAAAATATAAGAGCTTCAAGGCCATAGAAACTCAGAAGTTTGTCTCTCTTTATGTGACACAGATGAAGAGAGAAATGTGTAAATCTGTTCCCATTTCTTTTCCCTCTCTCCACAGCTCCATGAAGTAGAAGGATGTACATTAGATGAAGATCTGTTATGTGAAAATTTTGAGTGGTGCGGTGGCCTAGACATGTAGCTCTTGCCTCAGGAGGCTGTGAGTTCAACCCTAGGTAGAGGCAGATAATTTCTCTCTGGGCACACTGAGAATTTATCTGCTGAATAAAATTCCGCACTGGCAACAGGAAGGGCATCCGGTCAATAAACACTTTGCTCCATTCAGTTGCCCAGACTCCATCCTGCAAGGGATTGTGGGGGGGGTCCATAAAAAAGGAGATGATGATGCTATGAAGATCTGTGTGATTTATGTCTCTAATTGTTCTGTGACCTTGGAGTTTTGGTTCATTTTTAGAAAGAAGTTATACGTTAAAAAGAACTCAGAGACACTGCAATTGCATTGGCCTGCCTCAGAATCAATAGTCCTAGGAGGAAAACATGAAAGTGAAGTCAGGTATGGTAGCAGTTTATTTATGGAGATGAGAAGCTCAAGAGAGGAAAATGAATCTTTCTCTTTCATAACACTATGATACTTAATCAGCAGCTTTAGGACACATGCAATACACGTAGTCCTCAACCTATGGCCACAATTGAGCCCAAAATTTATGTTGCCAGGGGAGAAATTTGTTAAGTGAATTTTGCCGTTTTAAGACTTTTCTTGCCACATTTGTTGAGGGAATTACTGCAGTTGTTAACATTAGAAACACAAGTTGTTAAGTGAATCCTGCTTCCCCACTGACTTCATTTGTCAGAAAGTCACAAAAGGGAATCACAAATGACCCCGGGACACTGCAACTGTCATAAATGTGAGTCAGTTGTCAAGCATTCGAAACTAAACCATGTGACCATGGGGATGCTGAAATGGTCATAAGTGTGAAAAATGGTCATAAGTCACTTCTTTCAGTGCCGTTGTAACTTCAAACTATCACTAAATGAACAGTTGTAAGTTGAGGACTATCTGTACAGCATTTCTTCATATAACTCATAATCAACTTGATGGACAAGAGTGCATGGAAAGCTGTACAGAAATAGCCTGAAGGCTTATCCTAATGCAGCCAATGTCTTTTGTCCATCAAAGCAGGAGATAAGAGCAATAGTAGTATTTTTGGCTAGCATTTCCCAGCAATTGAAAGTCAAATTATAATATATTGATGAACATAACCATTATTATTAGTTGCTTTATCTTTCAAAGATTTGTCTATTGGCTTTCACGACAAAAGTTACCTCACATCTTCAAAAGAGGAACAGGCAAATCCATGTGCTCTGTACCTCTGCATACTAGATTGCTGGAGATACTTTCTGCCATGATATTTTGCTGATTGGTTTCTCAGAAATGTATGTTTGGCCATCCGCTAAAATATCACCCTGATTGATGGATCTTACAACCCAATCCCTTATGGTCTCACCTGAGGGAAGAGAGGTCTTTCTTCACGACTGAATTTAAGGCAATCGCTCATTAGCCTGCGCATGGCTTTGGGGCAATTGCTTGGCACCTTGCTAAGGTCAGGGGACAGATATCCCCGACCAACCATAAATATGATCTAGAAGAACAAGAGAGATGCAGTGTTATTTAAAAGCAATGTAGGAAAACTGTGCAAAGGCAGAGTTTCTGATATTATTGTTCTGACCCAGGCTTCGTCAAACGTAATTAAACACACACCTGTTTTAAAAGCAAAACCTATTTTATTGCAACGCTGGGAATTGCTTTCATTCCCAGCCAGAATTAATCTTAAACAGTTCCCCAAGATAAGCACACCCTTATCAGTGCTGTGGAATGCTGCCAAAAACAGAAGTATCCAATTAATTATAACAGAAACCAACCAAAATACCAGAAAAAAACAACCAGAGTACACAGAGCTTCAAGGAGGATTCGGAATCTATCAAACTACTTTGCTTCCTGCAAAGATTTCATCATTGAAGTCTGACTTTTATCCCTTATGGGAGGGGCAATCACCTCCCAGCCTTACTCCCGAGTTGCCCCTTTTGTTGCAGCTGCTCTCGCCTTCTAGCAGCTCTGCGCACACGCACACTGGGAACAGGCTCCCGTGGGTCCTCTGCTTCACTGCTGCCAGACTCCGAAGGCTCCAAAGGCAGCACCCCATTCCCAGATGGTCCTGGCCCCATCCCTGCATCGGATGCAGGACCCTCGTCCAAGTCCTCGCCAGACTCCCTGCCTGGTCCCCTTTCTTCCTCACTTTCCAATTCCACTGCCATCTGCACCGGCTGCCAGCGAACCACAACAATTATTTCCAAGTCCCTACCCCCAATAGCTCCACTCTGGATCACATGACTAGTAGAGAGGAAAACCTGAATGGAGGAGTTGGCAGCATTCCACACCATGCCCCAAAGAAAGACAATGGAGGAATTTTCCAGGTGTGTTTCTGGGCTTGGGCTGAATAATAATGCCCAATTTTGAATATGAACTTTCTAATAAAAAGGGGGACTCTCTATCTGAATAAGATAGGGCCTCTCCTTGAAGAACACTTCAGAGGGAGATCAGACCACAGGCAGAAGATGAGGAGACCCAGCAAAGACCTTGGCTACTTTGAGAATCACTTGAGCCCCTTCTGTTGACTGCATTAAATAGCCAGTGAAGACCATTTGGGAAAAGAGTTAGGACACAGGAAGTGGCTGAACCCAGTATTCCCTCCCTTCCTTCCTTCCTTCCTTACTTACTTACCTGGTCCCGGTTGTTGATATGACTATATGGAAGAGTCCCGGAGAGCAGCTCATAGAGGACGACTCCATAGGAGTAGACATCTGACTGGAAGCTGTAAGGATTGGGATCTTGCATTCGAATCACTTCTGATGCCTGAGGAAGTCCAGTGGGAAGGCATTCAGATGTACAGATTTGCAGACAGATGCTGTCTGTTACCTGCTACCTATCTCTTTTCCTCTCTCCCAGCCCTGGCCTGTTTCAAAGCTTTGCCTCCCAACATACACACCATCCAGAGAATGGAACCACTGGGTTGTTCCACTTGCTGTGAGCCACTCCAACGTGTCTTCACTGTGGCAAGGCCGAAATCACCAATCTTCACTGTCAAGCCTTCATGCAGGAAGATATCTGGCAGCAGTTAATGAAAGAACTTCAATCTTGGCCTGAGTAGTTAATCACTTGTCCAACAAGAAGCACCTGTTATCTATTCCTGACCTCAGTTCCCCAAAGGCTCACTTTTATCTCATGCAGTATCTTGGAAATACTTACAGTTTAGGAGCTTCAACAATGTAGTACAAACCCTCTTTTTTCCCTACTCTGGCATGCTGGCTGTTAGGTAACTAATTCATTCAGGTTTTCTTTAAAAAAAGGATTCCCACCCAAGACGGAACAGATTCAAGAGAAGGATACTATTAGATTTGAGGTCCCGGTGGATTATGTTCTTAGCATGAAGGTAACTGGGGGGAAAGAGACAATGAGTTATAGCAATAGCATTTAGACTTATATATCACTTCACAGTGCTTTATAGTCCTCTCTAAGCAGTTTAGAGTCAGCCTATTGCCCACAACAATCTGGGTCCTAATTTTATCGGCCTCACAAGGATGGAAAGATGAGTCAACCTTGAGCCAGTGAGACTCAAATTGCCAAAATGCTGGCAGCCAGCAGTCAGCAGAAGTAGCTTGCAATACTGCATTCTAACCACTGTACTATCACGGTTCTTATCTTACCATCTTTTCTTTACATAATCATTCATAGGTGTGCCTCCCACTTTTCTGCCTGCCTGCCTGCCTGCCTGCATGTATATTGGGCATAAATTACATGGAGTAAGCAATTATTATTATTATTTTGCTTAATTTTTCTGATTCAGGCATCTTGACATTCACCACAGGACCATTTCTGTTGTATTAGATCCATTTCTCAGAGCCCAGATCCCATGAACATACACGTGGTTCTTAGATTATTACCTCTCATTCAAAAACTGTTTAAATTTGGGGCAGTGCAGAACAAAGAGTCCTGGTGATGGGTCCTCAGCATTCCAGCCATTGCAATGTCCCAGTGGTCAAGGGACTGTATCTGGATGCTTGGTGCCAGGCTCACGATGTTGTTGTAGCGAGCCACAGTCACATGACTGCAATTTCCAATATTCCCTGCTAGCTTCCCACAAACAAAATCAAGGGGATACTGACAGGAAGTCAGAAGTCACAGTCTGACATAAGGACAACAGGGCTGCTGTCATTGCCATTACTAGGTGATGTGGTCATGTGAAACCACACTTTATAACGGACTCTTTAGTACTAGCAATTCTGATCTAACTGCTGTTGGAACCTAAGGACTACTTATAATCACCTCTACATCTCTGATACTTATTATAAACCCAGTGGAATCTTATGACCTCTGCCTACAGTTGGTTGGATGTTGTGGAGTTCAACATAAGCCTACAGCCCAGGTGCTGATTCTCTATGCTGTGCCTGTAACGCCAGGAATATTGTTGTCCAGCCTTCCCCAACCTAGATATTTGTCAACCCTGAAGCTGACCTGACAGCAGCCATTTTGAGGCTTCAGTGTTGCCACACTGGAGCTGAGGGATAGGGAGAGGGGAATAGAGATAGCTGGGGTTTTGTACCCAAAATAAAATACTTTCCTCTGGGAATGAAGGACATTCTAACACCTGGCCAGAGAAAGGAAGAGTGATGTTACCAGGCGATCAGACGGCACCTTGATTGGACCATGTGACTGTTTGGGGAAGGTGAAAAACATTTACTTTTAATTAGGTGAAAACCGCAGGAACCTTCAGAGTCGGTTTTCACCAGAACTGTGCCAATATGGTATATCCAATAAACCTATTCTTTGAGGAATCCGCTTGCCTCAGTTCTGTTCGCTATGGGATTATTACTTGGAACCCTGACAGTATTCTGGGAATTGCAGCCCCAAAGCAAACTGGAAGATGCTTGCTTGAGAAAAAGTGTTGCAGACAGTGTGGGGCCAAAACAAATGAAGTCAGATGATTTCAAAAAAACCAATCCTAAACCTGGTCTGCCAGAGTTCTTACATTCCTTAACTGGGATTGTTGTTGCACTGGCGATTTTGGTATAGTATATTTAATTAGCTATTGGCTCTGCTCTTTTAATGATTGTAAATTGCTGGTGTTTTTATTGGTTGGTTATGCTTTTATAGTACTATCACAAGAGATTATGTAAAGTGTTGTTTGTTGAAAGATGTGCTCTAAATACATATATCATTTATTATTGCTAAAAACCCTGTGGATTATTAGGTTTCCACCTCAGTTAGCCAAGAGGCTCCGAGTAGACCCCAACCAGGAACACTGTTCATAGTCCACTTTCTTCCTTTGCAACTGCTCTTCAAAACATGCTGCCTTAGGACTTGATGGCTCTGCACTTACTCCATGCCCTGTGCTGTCTGTCGGGCCACATCAATCCGTTGCACCATCTCTAGGGGTGTTTCCTGCACATGCAAATGCTGATAAAGGCTGCTGCCTTCACACCACTGGGTGATGATGGCAAAACTGGGTCGAGTCATGAACCCCATAAAGAGCAGTATGTTGACATGACGTGTCTTCCTGAAAAGTAGGAATGAAACAGAAGTCAAAGATTTCCTGGGCAATGTCTCCAGGATCAGCCTTTAAACCAGCCTTCCCCAACATGGCTGCCAGGTCATGCACATACTTGGCCTACCTAAGCACTTGCATCTCATTCTTGAAGGCCTGCACTTGCTCACTGGTGGGGTTGGTCACCTTGAGGATCTTGACTGCCACGTCCCCATGCCAGCGGCCTTTGAAAACAGTGCCGAAGGATCCAGCCCCGATGCGTTTCTGCAAAGTGACCTCATTCGGGGAAACCTCCCAGTAGTAGCTTGAGTCCCGATAACCCAAAGTTTTCTATGAGAAGCAAGGTGACACCAAGGAAGAGGAGGAGCCAAAGAGAAAGACAAAATGTTCACAGTCATAGTGTCGGCTATCAACACAATGAAACACTGTTCCACTTGTTACCTCTTGCTATCAACCCTCTAGCATCTCGTGATCCACCCAAACAGCTCAGCCATTACTCTTCCCTGGTACTGTGCTTAATAGTACAGATACCATCACTTCTTGTGGCTACCATTTTGAAATATCCAGTCAAGAGCCACATGCCAAATTACCTACTTTCCCACCTCAATACTCACAGGCTTCTTCTTGTCTTCAGAAGGCACCTTGCGCTCTCTTGGAGACTCGCCTGGGGATTTGGGGTGTGGAGAACGTCGACCGGGAGAAACGGCAACTGAGGGGACTGGTGGGGTGTTAGGAAACAACTCAGGCCCACTCACTGCTGTGGCAAGAGGAAAAGAGGGATTTTACTCCCACCTAGATAACCCCTACAAACGACCTTAAGAAATTTACAACTATTACAAAAGTTAACTAAAACTCAAGGAGTATGTAAAATAGTTCACAGAAAGCACAGATTGGAAAATCAAAATTTGTCCTCTCATAACAAAGTTTACAATCATTTCAGGAACTGGACTGATATCAATGTCTGTAGTAATGAAAGGACATGGTTTCTTCACATACTGCACAATTAATTTATGGAACTCATTTCACATAAATTGTCAGCCAGGATTTATCCAGTATCAACACATTTGAAATATAAGGCTACAAATTAAAACCAGACTTGATAAAATAGAATACAACCACAAACATCAGTGAAGCCAACATATTTTTAAGTCCAATTAACAGATTGTCTCATCTGCCCATTAATTTGTCTGTAATTTAGAAAAGTGGGCAAATATTAACACAACATTAGGTTGCATATTACAACAGACTTTTGCATCTTTCTATAACTGGAAGCTTGATTTTAAACTGGCTTTTGAAAAGAATCACATGAATCATTGCAGGCTGCAAAGGAGTGGAATATAGGCTGTTCAGATACTACTGGACTCCAAGCCTTAATAGTTCCTGCTAGCACAGCTAATGGCCAGAAGTGATAATGGCTTGCAGCCCAACATGTAGAGAACCATTCATTGTGGTGATAAATTATCTGGATCCCCAGCAGTCTTTCTCATCAAAAAGGGCCTTGCTGGTGCAGGCTGCTAAATGCCTAGCACTTAAGTTCCAGCTGCCTGCAATTATTATCCCACCAGGCCCAAAGTTGACTCAGCCTTCCATCCTCTCGGGGTAGGTAAATTGAGGACCCAAGATTATTGGGGGCAATAAGCTGACTTTGTAAAAATACCGCTTAGTAATAAGCAGGCATATACAATGGAATGAAGGCTATTGCTGAGCACATTGGGTTGTATCCCAAAAATTGTAAGCCACCCTGAGTCTCCGGAGAAGGGCGGCATATAAATCTAATTAAAAAAAAACACAATCTGATCATGTTAGATTTAGACTCTGCAGCTCTGGTGCATCTGCTGTTGCATGACACTGACTGTCAATCATTCTCAGAGATCATTATCCCTGCTACCTGACATTTGGTCCCTACAATACAGAGCAGCACTTCATACAGAACACTCATACACTCACAAGGCACCCCCTTCAATTACTACTTTGTTGAAAAACTCACCATCTGTGTTGTGGTTCCTGGATATGACCTGGAAAAGGAAAAGGAAGACTCTGTGTTCAGTAGCTGTCTAAACAGAACTAAATTCTCAGCACAGTAAGGTTGTTTGCTTGCACCTTGATATCACTTTTTCTTCAAAGCATAAGGCCTTGACCATGACAGTAAAAAGATGGGACGATATGATACAATACAATTTCAGAATCCTCCTCTGTGAATACTTCTCTGCTCAAGCCCATCCCCAGAGAAAGTCGGACTGGGTTAAGGATCTTCTCACATAAAAAGTAGAATATTATGGATTCCCCCAATGAATTTGGAATCCTGATTTCCCACATCTAATTTTCTAGATACAGGAAATATATGGTGAAACATTTCACCAAAACAGAATCTACCTATAGGCTGAAAGATAACAGCTCATGATGTTTTAAAAAATATTGAACTCAAGTATCTTTTTTAAAAAAAAAAGACAAATGCAAAATCTAGTGAATTAAACTAGATCAGAATAATTACGTTTTAGATCTACCTTTTAGAGGCTGTGGATCAGTAAAAAGGACCCCAAACTACATGTCAGAATAAGAAACCTAGTTTACAGGCCTACTATCTTTTTAAGACCAATGATCTCTTAACTCTTAAAGAGCTCTTAAAGAACCTTGGTGGTGCAGGCTGTTAAATGCCTAGCACTTAGTTCCAGCTGCCTGCAATTAGTGCAGGCTCGAATCCCACCAGGCTCAAGGTTGACTCAGCCTTCCATCCTCTCGGGGTAGGTAAATTGAGGACCCATGATTGTTGGGGGCAATAAGCTGACTTTGTAAAAATGCCGCTTAGTAATAAGCAGGCATATACAATGGAAGGAAGGCTAGTGCTGAGCGCATTGGGTTGTGCTCCAAAAATTGTAAGCTGCCCTGAGTCTTCGGAGAAAGGCGGCATATAAATATGAATTTAAAAAACAACTCTCCAGATATATTTTAAGATATTTTAAAATGTACCAAATATCCTGAAGAGATTAGCCTATAAATAATGCCGCAAAACTTGCATGTTGTCATATGTAGACTAATTTTGACCAATAGATGTTAGCTCACTAAGACCAGTCCCTGGATTCCATATTTGCTGCAAAGCCATATGGATACTAGTGTCTAGGTGACACTTAGTGGGCAAAAATAACTGAGAAAGAGAAACATTTTAGAGAGGAGCCCATGCGCCAGGTTCAGACAGTCTCACCTCAAGGATGCTGCTGTCCACAGGGCTGGTGGTGCTGATCATATGGACGTTAGGGGTAGAAGTCGAGCGGTGTCGTTGTAGACGCCCATCACTATGAAGGCTGGGGAAATTGAAGGCATCTTGATTGATGGGTGAGCTACAAAGGAAAAAGAGGATAAGAGTTTTCACTTTCTAAATGAAAATTCTTCAGTATTAAGATCAGAGTTATTCATAACGTGAGTTCTTCTCAAGTTTTATTTTTCTTTCAACAAATTATACACTTCTGTCTTTCATAAATGAAACCAGCCGAATCAACCCTGGCGATCAATGGGGTGACAGATGTTGCAGCCAGATCGCCCTCACATCCCATAAATGAAATCAAGGAATTATTCCTTTAAATAAATAACAGCAATGTTTTCTTGAACTTCTCAAGCATATGTTTTGACAAGGTCATAATTTGCCCAAACGGTCTATATTTTTTCCTCTTTACAAAGATGTTGAACTGGTGAAGATGTATTTTATGTCCAAGTTCACTTATCATGCTAAACTAATAAGCAGAGTTTCAAATAAATAATATATGGGTTCACACAACATACTAAGCTAACATTAAATAAACCACGTTGTATCTTAGCATAATGTATGAACACTTAATGCAACAGAACAAATATGGTTATGGATTAACATGTGTCTC
Source organism: Naja naja (assembly GCA_009733165.1). Classification (NCBI taxonomy): domain Eukaryota; kingdom Metazoa; phylum Chordata; class Lepidosauria; order Squamata; family Elapidae; genus Naja; species Naja naja. The sequence continues at coordinate 177,760,812 of CM019149.1, forward strand.
CCCCTTACAATTATGTACAGTCCCCTGGAAGTGCTTGCCTTTTTATCTGGATAATTTCCAGATGTGTTGGTATAATAACTCCAAAGGATTGCTAATGGCTTTGCTGCTGTCCTAACACATGTTGACATTACTAGTGGAGTGCAAATTAAGCATTGTTCTCTCTGGCTTCATAGTACTCCTGGTGGAGAGTTCTAGTTCACTTATCCCAATGCAGCTGTCTAATGAACAAGTGTCTTACCTGACTGCTTGAGGGGTCATGGGTTTGTAGCTAGGCTGGATAAGGGTTGTGAGGATATTGTCTTGACACAATTCATGGCTGTAAACACTACAAGGGAGAAAAACTGTCTTCAATACCAAACCAATGAGACCAATTTTTATGAGCTGATCTTCACAGCAGGTGAAAGGGAGGGATACTCACGGTTTGTGAGTTGTAGCCAGGTCCACGCATACTGTAGGCACTTTGCTACTGCAATGTTCATGGAACTTGTAGCCACATGTTTGACATCGAAAGCCATGGAATATGAATTTAAGGCAGAAATCGCAAAAGGCCAAATTGAAATAGGTCTTGCGGACCTGTACAAAGAAATGGATTAGGAACATGAGAGGAAAAACAGAGGAGGAAGGTTTGGTTATCTGCCTGATGGTCAGCAGTAGACAGTTATCTGATGAGATTTTGAAAAATTATCCAAAGTCATATCAATTCAGAAACAAATCAGTTCAGGCTATCAAAGTCTTTCATGCTCTAGGCTCTGGTAATAGAATCCAGTGATTTTGCTGAACAGCAGAACAGCATAGGACCTTTGAGTTGCTGTAGTTGATCTTGGGGACAGAGAAAATTAAAGCATTTTTATAAGATGGGAAACCTCCAGCCATGTTGCTGGTCTCCCATGTTCATCACTCCTGGCCAGCCAATAAGACACACAATCATCAGATGAGGGAGACTTTGGTCCAAGAATATCTGCAGGTCTGCAGATCCCCCATTCATTTTACACATTAGCCTGGAAAAGAACTATAGTATGCAAGAATAGTAGTATGATTTTGCAGAGTTTTGCAGGACTCACAAAATTGTGCATAGTAAGAGGTACATTCTCCAGAACTTCTACAGAAAGCTCAGCCCCTTCCAGATTGACCAAGTCTGTCTCCCAATCTGTGATCGTTTTTCGCCTGCATAGAAGAAAATAGAAACAAGATACTAAGCACCATCTAACTTGGTGACCCCAAGCCTACAAATCTAACATTCCTTCCAATTCATGAAATCAAGAGTCCATAGTTGCTCCTCAGGGGCAACATTACCCATTTTAGAGAGACCAATTTAAAATGTGTTCACATGTAGGTAAGTTCCATGTAGATTCCTAATATTAAGGTTGCGGATTTGGGGAACCAAAATATAAAATCCTGAAATATTACCTCACCACAGCAAAACTTAATGGTTAACAACCTTCAACAGGCAGTGGGGAAATAAGGATCTTTTTTCAACAACACTACAGCCCTTTTTCTACATTTGGGCCCCCTAATTATTCTCCACTCTATCTGCTTTTTCAAAATAGAATAGAATTATTTATTGGCCAAGTGTGATTGGACACACAAGGAATTTGCCTTCGGGGCATAAGCTCTCAGTGTAGATAAAAAATACATTCATCAAGAATCATAAGATACAACACTTAGTGATAGTCATAGGATACTAAAAAGCAATCAAAACTATACTAGGAAACTAAATAAAATAATATAAATCATAAAGATACAAGCAAGAAGGTTATAGTCATAAGTAGGAAGGTGATAGGTAATAGGAAGGATGAGAATGATGAAGAAGCTCTGACTTCACTATGGAATACTGACCAATATTACAACAACTTAGGAAACAAAACATGCCAAATGTCGGCACATGAATGCTGGGAGAGAAGGGGAAATTGTCAAATTAGATGAAATTAAAATCTCTCATATGTCTGGAGAGCAAATGTGCCTTTGATTGAAGAAGGAGTTTTCCTAAATGAAAGAAAGTGGGCTGTGAGGAAAGATTATGTGGAATAGGAACAGGGCAAATAGGCTAATTGGAAAGAAGGATGCAAAGCAACCCTTCTTTACTCTAAAAATTGGGGCCAAATTCCAGATTTATCAGTCTGAGCCTCAGAACTGACCAACCTTCATACTTTTGTGAGTGGACTGTTCTCGTCCATTCTCCTTACAACTACAAACCAGAAGCTCATGGCCTAATTAATGACAGCTGGAGATGGAGTTGCTACCAGTATGCAGACATTTGGTCCAGTGAGTAATTCCTGGTGAAAACATGTAAAACTTTGGAGTCTAAGATTTATTTGGAGTTTGGAGTTTGTTTGGAATTTGTTTCTAGATATTTATTTATACTACTTATATGAGGAATGCTTGCAAAAACCACAAAGAGTGAAGCAAACTGAAGATGATCTGCCCAAGTGGCAGGAGACAGCCTTTTGGTCAGTACACAACAAGCTCTGCTAATGTTTCCTCCAATTCCTTCTCATATCAACCTCCTCACTGGAATTACTCACCCATCACCCCTTTTTCTGTAAACAACACAGCAGTCTTGGTTAAGTCCACGCACTTTCAGGGCCTTGTCTAGGGAGTCATATACAGTCATACCTGGCCGGACAGTGACCTAGAAGGAAGCAGCAGAGTAGTCATGTGATCAAGGTAGCGTGTAGGGTCATGTTGCCAAATTGATCCTTCGATTCCTATTTCCCATCGAGGTTCTATCTGAGTTTTAAACTCTGTCTCCTGTTCCCTGATCCCTACAATATAGATCTCAGCCTACTGGTTATCTGAACAAGTGTAGCAATCACAATCTTAAATAATGCTGCTAAAATGAAATCCATTGTGGTTCACTGAGACAGGAGAGAATCCTGGCTCATAATGACTAATGCATTGATTAGGCCAACAACTGCAAAGGATCCTATAGGAATTGGATTATCTTTATGTTAGGATTCAGATCTGAATAAGATGGAAACTACTGTACATTGATTGCTATGGTACATAATTGCAGTAAAGAAAGACTCATATAGAGAAATGGTGGCCTTCCTGATCTTATCCGACCTCTTGGCAGTATTCACTGCCACTAATCATGGTGTATTCTTGGACTGCCTTCTTGGCATGGTTTGGAAGTGGAAGACACAGTTTTATAGTGGTTCCACACAATTCTGAGCAGCGAGTTCCACATAGTAATTAAGAGGGAGGAGTGGCTACACAAGGCCCAGCTATCTGCCCCATGTTATTTAACATCTCTATCAGAAGTCACCCATCATTTTGGAAGGTTTGGCTAAGATCCAGTGATTGGACCAAAGTCATCCAGCCAGCTTTCATGACTATGGGAGGACTAGAACTTATGGCCTCCCAGTTTCTACCTTAGCCACTATGGATTCTGAAGATTAAAGCTGAATGAGGAGGAAATTGGTAGGATTGGGTGTGGGTGGGGTGTCACAAAGCTGCTCTTATCAAGTTTTTTTTTTCCTGTGCAGGCAAAAAAAAATGACACTTATAAACCTCCAGCCTAGATTAAGTCACAGATGTAATGGAGATCCTTAGCTGATGTTTGGAAAAGTTGTGCATGAGCCTAAACAAGCAGAAATTGAATCTTAACAGGACGGAGACACAGTTTGTTTACAGTTCCTCTGGCTTGATCATGGCTCTTATGTTGAGCTTGGTTGCATTTTTCTTGAAGAATGTCTATGACGTGAGTGTCCTCCAGCACCGATGAATTCTGCCTGATCAGCAGGTTGTGGCCAGAGGAACTCCTGCTCAGGTTCAGATGGCTAACAAGAACCCACGCTTGATCAAATTTTAAAATGAAATTTCAAAGGCAAAATCCACAGCTTGAAATTTTAGCAAATTTTATTCTCTTAAGGTACTAATTTTGGTCCAGGTTTCATTGTGATGGGATTGGGAACACTTCTGGCTCCCTATCCAATGAAAGCAACCTCAGTTCCCTTTCAATACAGATAAAAATATAATCCTCGTTGTGTTGAGTCTGGCTCAGCATTCATTAGAATTACTTAAGAGCTTATTTTTCTAAATTTTAAACTGATTACGAATAACAAAAATAAACTGCTGTTGTTTTTAGAACTATCATAAAATTAAACAAAAGCTGATTTTCAAAAAAACAGAACAAAGCAATTGATTCATTATAAAAGAAACCAGCAAGATTTATTTTCAGCTCTAACTTGCAAACAATAGGATCTACATATATTTATTACCACATATGTCCTCCTTTGTCTCTTTCACTCTTCCTCTTTGAGATTTTCCTTCTTTCCCTTTCTGTCTGCTATTCTCTCATTCTCTACCTCCATATTTTTTTCCTTTCCTTAAAAAAGGTAAACAAACATAAAAAGAGTGGGGATTTTACTGGGCTAAAGCACAGCCCACTTTTGATGGGGGGTGGGTGGGCACAACTCATCATTTTCACGCAGACATAGAAAACCTGAGACTCCCAATTGTTGTTGGACTCCATCATTCCTAGCTAGACAGGCCAGAGAGGATGGAAATTGTAGTCCAAAACAGCTGGAAAGTGAGGAGACCAAGCATTTTAATCAACAGGAAGCATCAGATCCTTTGCTCTTCACAGCCGTCTGAATGGCCAACTCACCACTGTTCGCTGTTGGTTGGGAAGATCCACCTTAATAGTGCTCCGATTCTCAGCCATGGCCCTCCTTCCTAATCTTCTCCTGCAAGAAGCAATCACCGTTGTCAAGCTACCCGAGAAAGGTAGGATGTCCTCACTGCTACTCCCATTTGAAGGGTCTCGATCTGGAGAAAGTGAGGAGAAGCCATTGGAGAGGGAGTCGGAGGAGTGTAGGTTGCGCCTCATGCGGGTATTTCTGAGGAAGAAAAAAAGACAACAATCCAAATGGATATTGGAGACGCGCTTTCATCTGTGTGCATGACCTACAATACTACAGAACGTGTCTAATCTCCGGCTGGCAATAATTTGTTTGCACCTTCTTGACTGAAAGAGGCAAATCAAATAAAACTTGTTTTAATCTCAATCCCAGTTTCATACATAGGCACACACACATATGGGATAACTGAACTGCATCTGGAGCAAAACCACAAGTAAACCGTCCAACAGGAAATTTGACTGAAGTATTATTATACATTCCTCCCATTCCTGTGGAGAATGGAGATCCTAAAGACCAGAGAAGAGAGAAGGCAGTGCATATCTCAACCTCTTCACCAGTGAGATTCCTGCCTTGTTACCTCCGGTCAGCTAAGAGACAAATCAGGAAGCATTTCAAACTTTTTTTCTGGATAACGGACGCTTCAGTGGGAATTATCATTGTATATTCAGATGTTAATAATTCCGAATAGACTAAGACAGAGGTCTCCAAACTTGGCAACTTTAAGACTTGTGGACTTCAACTCATAGCTGGAGAATTCTGGGAGTTGAAGTCCACAAGTCTTAAAGTTGCCAAGTTTGGAGACCTCTTGACTAAGACATAGTGCTTGTTCTTTCCAGATAAAGTTGGAGACCAACTTTTTCTGAAAACCCAAAGAGCCTTATAAATCAGTGTAGACTCTGAGCTGGATGAATCAATAATCTGAGTCAATGTAATGCAGCAGTTGATGCCCTTACGCTCCCTAATTGACATATTCAATGAATATTCTATCACATAAGAGCGAGTTTTAAATTACTATTATGAGGATATGCTTTAAAAATTAGGGACTGCTGCCCCATTGTTATGAATGTAGATGTACTACTCAGTGGTATCAGCTAAAGGATCTCTTCTGCTCTGCTCTTCACAGACACTTATGGTTTATTGGTGTTAAGATGTAGTGCAAGGGTCTTCAATTGTTTTGGGCCTGTGAGGACATTTGGAATTTATTTTAAATTTATTAGAATGTTTAAAAACTAAAGAATCAACAGAACAAAAAAAAATAGAATTATGACTTCTATCCTTTCCACCAAGTAGTTACCATCTTACTTTTTCTCCCCTCTCTTTTTCTGTCATCTCCTTCCTTTATAGTCCCCAAATCAATAAATGTCTGTGAGGTCATTTGGAAAGTTGAAAGTATGTTAGAATCATCCTTATAAATTAGGTCGGGCAGTAGCTAAGGAATACAGTATATCTGCAGGAATACTTGCCCCCAGACATCATGCCAGGGACCAAGAGGTTGTAGAATGTACTTGGAAGTCTTTACCCACAGCAATAAAAAGTCCTCTGCTTATGACAGGTAACTTTGTGACCATTCAAAGTTAGAAAGGACCTCCTCTACAGATACAATACCCAGTTCCAAAGTTTGAACCCTCCACCATGGTCATGTGACTGCAGGTTGAGCGCTCGGCAACTGGCCTGCATTTACAGCAGTTTATGGCATTCTGCAGTCATATGACCATGTTTTATGTTTTTGCCAACAACTGTTATTTATGTCCAGTTTTCAGCAAAAACAACCCACAACAAATAATGGGCTTGCTTTACAACTGTGGGAGTCACAGCTGCAAAGAAGATCATAAAATTGGATGGGTGGCTCACTTCATGACTGTTATGACTGATGACCATAATGTGACAGTTCCATTACAGTCATAAGTCAAACACTACCTGTATAGTCAGAACGTCTGCAGCTGTGGTAGAACCAGAGAGTCTAGGTCAGGGGTGTCAAACTCGAGGCCTGTGGGCCAGATGCGTCATGTGCTGGCCCCACCCCCACCCAGTTTAGCGAAGTGGGGGGGAAGTCCCCAAATGTCACATGACATCACCATGACAACCTGAGTTTGACACCCCTGGTCTATCAATTAGTTTCTCTGTGCTACTAGTAATTTCTCATCCCCAAGGAACAATGGGAAGAAGCTTTGAAAATGACAGATGTCAGAAAAGTCAAGTCCTCTTGCATAAAGAGATTGCATGTTATACAAACTGGTCTACTAAACTATTACCTCACTAAGTATTGATCTACTTTTACAAGACAACCGATCCTTTAATTCATAAGTCCCTTTCTTTTACCCTCCAGATCAGGGCTGTCAAACTCCTGGCCCCTGGGCTGGATGCGTCATGTGCTGGCCACACTCATCCCCAGTTTAGTGAAAGGGGGAGGAAGTCCTGATATGTCACGTGACACCTCTATGATGATGTGAGTTTGACACCCCTGCTCCAGACCTTGGATTACATCTCTTATCATCTCTAACCATGCCAGCTAAGGCTGAAAGGAACTGGAGTTGGGGGAGGATGTCATACAGCACATTAGAAAGCCTATTTATCAAGATCCATTTGTGGTTTGCCTGATTAAATGGGAGAATAATGGCTCTGAGATCACCCCCAACACATTAACAATCGTGTGATAAACTGACAGTGTTTAATTAAGTGATATTGTCTTCCTCTAGGAGAAAATGTTGTGGGTGGTCACATAGATGTATAGAATGGAGAGCTTGAATAACATATATATAAAGAGAACAAGGAGACAGCAACATAGTCAGACTGTAAGCAGCTTTGGTAAAATATATACCCTGCTACAACCACTACTCAAATTCCAAGTAGAAATTGCTCCTCAGCACAGAGAACTTCAAATTTCAACTGCAGTAGACACTCTGTATTTCTGTGTATGAAAATTATGATGTGTGTGCATATATCTATTGCTCTTTACATACACGTTTACCATATTTATAGCTCACTTGCACTCAGTCAAACTGGTCCACAGGGAGCAGCATACAGAAATAAATGAGGGTTAATTCTGTCTCAGGTCACAAAATTAGACCCTCAGGGGTAAATGCAATGTCCCTGCTATTCTTTATGCAAGAGTTTTCTGTCAGCAATTAATTTGCATCAGCTCTAGGGACTTGTTCCTGGCTAAAACCTAACTCTCAGTAGCTGCTTTCACTAGATGAAAATTTTCTGCTGTTAAATTGTTCTCTAATGAAGTGGGAGGCATATCCATAAGAAGAAACAAATGAGCAGTTTTGTCACTCAAGTCCATGTTAATCATAGGTATTATAAGCAGCAAACTACTACCTCAAAGTAGAAAAGCAAGACAGGCATGTGAATGGAAAGGGTAATTACAAGACTCACTCAAATTGAGAAGAAACTGGCTATAGGATAAATGTCCCTTTAGTAGCTCTTCTTCAATCTGTTTGTAATCGATAATCACAATCCTTTTTTCTATTAAAACCAATTAAGGGCAGTTTACAATCAATTTAGAGTTTACAAAATCCATCCTCAATGCAAAATAAAGTAAAAATCCTCAGCATATCCATCAAAAAGGAAACAATTCTGCAACCTGATAACTTGCAGTTATCAACTCTTACATTCCCCGTGGGTATCCTCAAAGTTAAGAGATATTGGAAACCCATCTGGAAAGTTACAGATTTTTCACCCCAATTTAAAAGCAAAGGGGTCCATTAGACCTCCTTTGCATTGTCTTGAGTGCCAGAGGAGAAATAGCCTTGCAGATTTCAGATATACCCCAATATTTCATATCTGACAGCAGAAAGGAGCAAAGTTGCACTGCACCTGTCAATCAAGCCAAGTCTCTTGCTTAGACACAGCTGCGTCTGGAGTGGAGGCAGATCTTTGTACCAATTTTTTTTCCTTATTAAAAGGAAACAAGAGCTGGAGTGAAGGTAAGTTCGTTCACAAAGATCTCTTCAGTGTTGAAATGCAGATACTGCAAACAGAATAGCAGCCTAAATTAAACTCACTTGCTGATTAATCATTGGTTTTTATTTTATCTTCTCAATCCTTCTCAGTAGATATACTAATAGAATACTGTTGATCCATACAGATAGCTTCTTTTTCCCCAACCAAACATCAAATGGTCCACTAAACACAGTCCAGTTAGAAGAAGCCATTTTCATTTGGCTTCCACGGATGCCATTTGTATTTTTTATCTTGCAGAATCTTGGACCTATTACCTATTACTTTTTATTTCTCAAATTAGGGGCTTCTTTCTCATCATTTTTACAGTGAGAAATACATTTCTTAGAAGTTCTAGTCACCCAAGCAAAGCAAGCAGCTGGCTCAGGTGAAAGCCCCATGAAAGCCCAATTCCAGCAAACTATTCACGCATACTGAAATGCCCTCAAGCACATGTTCCTCACTGCAAGAAAACTGGCCTAGCAAAACTATTGTGTTTTGGATAGCCATTAAAACCTGGTTATTCAAAAGCATTTGAGAAATAGATTCGGGATGAAAAGGCCCCTCCCTGCTATAGGGCTGGAAGTTATTGACTGCATCATAGGTCCTGCTGTTTTGTTCTGCTATTTGTTGGCTGTTATTTCTATTCAAATGTTTGCATTAACATTTAAGGCACTTAGAGCCTTGTTTGGACTAGAGTACCATTTAAACGGTAGTAAAAAAAAAAAAATCTAGAACAGGGGTCTTCAAACTTGACAGCTGTAAGACTTGTGGAGGTCAACTTCCAGAATTCCTCCTCCAGTCATGTTAGCTCAGGAATTCTGGGAGTTGAAGTCCACAAGTCTTAAACTTGCCAATTTGAAGACCCTTGATCTAGAACAGGGCCCCACTGATTGACAGAAGCACCGCGAGGACTTCTACTCATCATCAAATTGTCTTGGGGTCACATTTAACCAAAGGTCCTGCCTTTACTTCTTAGCAGGTACAAGGGACTGTTCTGCTTACTTTCCCCACTAAGCGGAAATTCTTCAAACTAGCACTTCTTTGACGGGCAAAAGCAGGAGCAGGAAGATACCTCCGGGGCAGCTGTCGTCTTTTTTTTTAATCTAAGGCATCTCCATCCTGAGACGGAGGGAACCCTGCAGAAGACTTGTCCGGGCTCTCTTGGTTCCGCAGTTGAGGCTCAGACTTACTTTTGGGGGAAAGGAATCCACGACAAGGTGGGCGGGGAAGATTTGCGGAAGAGAAAAATCCACCGACCTGCAAATGGAACCAGAGCCGCAGGCCAAATCCAGGCCGGTTCGGCAGGATTCCCGAGGTACGGAGGCTAGTTTGCACTCTGGCTCTAACTGATGGCCCACGACCCACCACACCTTTTCCAGCGCGGCTTGCTAGGTCCCGTTCCCCCAAATGCAACCGAACCCAGGAAGCGGCCCTCCCCCCTCCCCCGTTCACCTGCTCAAGCCCGAGAAGCTCCTTCGGCTAACGGGAAAAGGGCCTCCGGGGCATGTATAACAGATTGTCCCGTCCACAAAAGCGATCCCACGGCGAGGAATGGGCGGGGGTCCATCAGAGGCATTTGGAAAGGGACCGACGGAGTGAACTGAACCACCTCCAGTTCGTATCAGGGCTCCTACTACACGGGAAGATACCATAACTCGGGGGAGGGGGGAGAGAAGGGGTGGACCCGACTTTCCTCCGTCCAGAATGACACGGGGGAAACCATTGTACATGACCGAAGAGGCATGCTCCAGCCCTTCACCCGCCCACTGGTCTTCCACCGAGGAGTGGAGCCGAACCAGGCGAGCGGAATGAAAGAAAAATTATAAAAGAAGGACCAACCCCCCCACCCCTACCTGTCAGAGAGGAAAATCCACCATCTTGTATGAACGCTCCGAAGGGGCGTGGCCAACAAACAACGTCACAATGAAGGGAAGGAATCTCCCCGCACAAGGAAAGAGTTTTAACTCCTTCTGTGCCTTACGCTGGGGACAAGGAAGGTGTCGAGAAGAAGGCGCGCTAGGCTGGAGAAAAGATCGAAGGCATCTAAGGAGAAAACCAGAAGTGATTGGGGAGCCCCCGGTTTCTCAGAAGCTTGAGTAAAACAGCGTTAAACATAATAAATACTGTGTTTCTAAATTAAAGGTTACACTGTACGCACGCTCACATCAGACTTTTCCAAAATGAGTCTCTTCAGCATTACAAGTAGCACTTCATTTGTTACGCGTTTGTTGCAAAAGTTGCTCAAAGCCGGCTGGGATCTCCTAAATAAGGCTGGCAGATCTGAGCTAAACAAATTCAGACGATTATTAGATGGATGGTAACGAGATTCGGATTTTCCTTATCTCTGGGCTTCCTGAAATTGCAGGTAGTTGAACTTTGCTCAAATCTCTTGCAAGGTGGTAAACTAAATATCAAAGGGAGGAATTCTAATAGTCCTTTAAAAAAATTCCTGACGTACCAGCAGTTTGCAAAAATTCTATCTTATAGTTCTGCATTTGTAGCTCAAGATCCAATGCAGACACAGAGTGGGTCTATTTTGATATCTAAGAAATGGGTTCTGGTAATTTAAGATGAGACAATTACTTGCCCTGTTGATAATGGCAGTGTTCACACAACAAATTTAATCCAGGCCTAGTAAATTTATTCCCACAGCAAACTGATTTTAGTTAAGGTAAATCCCAATTTCATTTGGCTTAGTGCATTACTAAAAACTGAGTCCCAGTGATATGCATGGCTGGAGATTTTGTCTCAACAGGGCATAGGATACTTGCCATTGACTTTTTTTCCTTCCTAGTTTATTTATTTCTCAAGTTAATATCCTATAACTTTGAGGTTACTGTGGTGGTCCCACATCTAAGTGCTACACTGTGATTTGGAAACAGCCAAACCTGACCAGGTGCTGCCTCCTGGTTGAGTATACAGACCCGGAAAAGTCATTTATTAAGTAAGTTATGTGAATGCAGCCAATGACATTAAAGCTGAGGCTTCAGAGATCTATGCAAAACCAGGCCAAAGCAACACTCTTCCAGCAAGTGTTTGTCTCTTAGGATTCTGCTGGTACAGGAGGGATTTTATTGTTGACTGCGATTTATAAACGTAGTGCATTTTGGAAAACCTTCTTGTACTCTAGAGTTTGTTAGGATTGAGATGAACTATCAATATTGTGAAATAAAAAGGTGTGCGTGTGTGTGTGTGTGTAGCAGCCAAAAAGTACTCTGGAATTGTTTATTCTCAGACACAGACACACACACACTTGGCTGAGAATTAACAATTCCAGAGTACTTTTTGGCCACTATAACACACACACACACACACACACACACACACGGCTGAGAATAAACAGTTCCAGAGTACTTGTTGGCCGCTATTGTACCAAGAAACAAATGTAAAAACTTGCTGTCAACTTGTGATAGAATGAGTAGGCCCATTCATACCCTATTATCTGCCCTCACACATAATACAGGTAATCCTCAACTTACAACTATTCCTTTAGTGATTGCTCAAAGTTATAGTGGCACTGAAAAAGGTAACTTTTAACCATTTTTCACACAGCCATTGCAGCACCTCCATAGTAATGTGCAGGGATGGGATCCAACCGGTATAACTACCAGTTCTATTGCTCTGGGTCACGCGCATGCGTGAGTTGTATGAGTCGTGCGAGTGCAATTTACAACCTGCTGAGCTGCCCGGACAGCTGAGCAGTGCTGCATGCAAGTACGCAGCAGTTAGAAAAGCCCTTTTTTCCTGCTTTTTCAACCGCAGCTGTGTCACGCAAAGCAGCTGCAGCTGAAAACGCAGGAAATAAAGGTCAGGTAAGGGCCCAGGCGGGTGGGCGGGCCAAAACATCAGCAGAGATAGAACCAGTTCTATGTATCTCTCTGTTTGCTGCTTTTCAGAGCAACCAGTTCTACAGAAGTGGACAGAACCAGTAGAATCCCACCCCTGGTAACGTGGTCAAAATTCAGACACTGGACAACTGGTATGTATTTATGATCTTTGCTATGTCCCGGGGCCATGTGATCACCTTTTGTGATGTTTTGGCAATCAAAGTCAATGGGGAAGCCAGATTCACTTAACAACTTTGTTAGTAACTTCAATGTTTCACTTAACTGTGACAAGAAATGGCATGGGGCAAAACTCACTTAATAACTGTCTTGTTGAGCAACAGAAATTTTGAGCTCAGTTGTGGTTGTAAGTCAAAGGACTACCTGTATAATGAAGCAAATGACAAGGACAAATATTTCAGCAACTTAGCCAAGCTTCATTACTGGGTGTTCCTTTTGTTCAAAAAAATTATCTTGTGTCAAAGGGACTCGTAGAAATATCTTTAGCCATGAAACTGGGAGGAAAATACAAGCCACCTGTTTACAGCTATGACATTCCACAAATAGATTAAAAACAATCAAAAACTAAAAGCAGAACACATCCATTCCAAAGAAAATCAGTCTTCCAAAAAAGTCAGTAGAGAGCCAGAGTCCTCTCCAACCTTCCCCCCAAAAAAGAAAAGACATATGGAATAGCTCAGAAAGAAGATAAAATAATGATTTCCTCTCAAACTTGACTTTTTATAAAGGTCCCACATGTGATAAATGAGAGAAGGTGATTTAAAAAACATGGCTCTGGTACAGTGGTAGGGTTCAATTTTTTTTACTACCGGTTCTGTGGGTGTGGCTTGGTGGCGTGGCATGGCTTGGTGGGCGTGGTTTGCTGGGCATGGCAGGGGAAGGATACTGCAAGATCGCCATTCCCTCCCCACTCCTGGGAGAAGGTTACTGCAAAATCCCATTCCCTCCCCACCCCACTAGCCTGCTTTCCAGCTCCATTCTCCTATGCAGGGCAACAAAAGAAGACCCAGCCAATCAGCTGGGATTCAGGAGCCAGCAAATAGATGGGGGCGGGGCCAGTCAGATGTGGTATTTGCCAGTTCTCTGCACTACTCAAAATTTCCACTACCGGTTCTCTAGAACTGGTCAGAACCTGCTGAATACCACCTCTGCTCTGGTGGAACATATCAATATTTTGTTAGATCCAGCTACAGCAAACAATCTTTTGGAGCTGATAGGCATATTAGTAGACCATTGAGCAGACCAGCCATGGATGATATTAAGGATTGATGAGGAACGTGGAGAAGGAGACTATTCACAAAATGTATAGTTATCAGAAGACAAACTTTCCAGATATTGATTGACTTCGAAGTTATTACATGTTTCCAGCCCTGATTCATAATAAACTGTAATTAGGATTCATAATTCCCAGTCTCCAAAGGCTTAGGTGACCCTTTCCTTCTTGGAACTTAAAATCCTTAAACTCAATACTGTAAAATTTTTGTCATCCATGGGGTGTGGTCACTGAAGGTGGAACTCTTGATCTATGTCAGTCTCTTCCAGACTGCTGCTGCTTAAATACAGAGGTGGTATTCAGCAGGTTCTGACCAGTTCTGGAGAACTGGTAGCAGAAATTTTGAGTAGTTCGAAGAACCAACAAATACCATCTCTGACTGGCCCCGCCCCCATCTATTCTCTTCCTCCCAAGTTCCAGCTGATTGGCTGGGTCTTCTTTGGTTGCCCTGCACAGGAGAACGGAGCTGGAAAGCAGGTTAGTGGGGTGGGGAGAGAATGGAGATTTTGCAGTATCCTTCTCTTGCCACACCCACCAAGCCATGCCCACCAAGCCACACCACGCCCACCAAGCCATGCCCACAGAACCGATAATAAAAAAAATTGAATCCCACAGCTGCTTAAATATGTTAAATATGCAACTCTCAGACCGAAGTAGTGCATCCCAAGCCAACCAATCAGATTGGATTCCATTGAGTGCATTACCAAAACAAGGAACTAAGTCAGTACAAAAGGAGACACGTTTGCATAGAATTTGGTGTAAAACTCTGAGGAGTGTAGGTATGTGTCTGTACTGTCTTCTACCTAAGTATTGTTCGTGGATAACTCCAAGACCTTTGCCTTCCCTTCTTACAGATCTTTACTTTTCAAGTGAACGTGCACAGCTTGTACAAAAGCTGCCTTTGGTACAGAAGGACACAGCCAGTTTTGCAGCTTAATCATCATGGGCACAACCATCTTGCTCAGCTGTTCCTGGAAGGAGTGGGAACGGTAAGCAAACAGAGCATATTGTTCATGAGGGTTGTTCCTCAAAGTAACATTTGAATACCAGAACAATTGTTTTAGACTTTTCAGGTTGCACAATAGGGTTTCCCACCCCCACCCCCAGGCTCATAAAAATGTCTCCAAGTATCTGCTTTTAAGTTTTTGAAATTTGCAATATTTTGATGGCTGTAAAAAAAAAACAAGGGAGATGAATGACTGAGCCATCAGATTCTTAGCTTCTTGCCAGGCTTTAAAAGCCAGCAGCTGATGGTGAAAGTAGTTTGAAAAATGTGTTGTCCTTTTGACCATCTTAAGGTGCACCTCTAAAGGAGGTTGCTATATGCTTAGATTAGTAATTGACATTATTACATCCTACATAAACATACCGAAGTGTAAGTATTTATGATACAGAAAGCTATTTGCTTCTCCGTGTCTAGGCAGTTGTACACAGAGCAGAATATAGCTAATTATATTTACCTACTGTAGTTCTTCATGTTGGCCCCAAGAAAAAACTTATTAGAATCAGCCACAGCATCTAAGCGCCAGGTTTAATATTATGAAAATATAGTGGCTAATTCTGGAGGAAGTTGTATATCAATCAGAATACAGCTGGAAGGGACCTTGGAGGTCTTCTTAACCCCCTGCTCAAGCAGGAGATCCTTTCCTTCTTGGAACTTAAAATCCTTAAACTCAATACTGTAAAGTTTTTGTCATCCATGGGGTGTGGTCACTGAAGGTGGAACTCTTGATCTACATCAGTCTCTTCCAGACTGCTGCTGCTTAAATACAGAGGTGGTATTCTGCATTCTATACCATTTCAGATAGGTGGCTGTCTAGTCTTTTCTTTAAAACCTCCAGTGATAAAGCCCCTACAACATCTGAAGGTAAAGCTGTTCCACTGGTTAATTGTCCTCACTGTTGGGAAGTTTCTCCTTAATTCCAAGTTGATTCTCTCCTTGATTAGCTCCCATCTATTGTTTCTTCTCTTGCCTTCTGGTGCTTTGGAAAATGGCAGAAAACTTGCTCGGCTTTTCTAGAATCAGGATTGATTCTATCCCTGTTCTTCCATCTAATGTCAGGTTAACACATTTTGCTAAATCAGGTTTGTTGACTCCTTCACGGTAGGCTGAGCTCATGGTAAAGTACTATCAAATAAATCACAGTACAGCCTTGAGCAATGTGTGCATACAACTGAAGATATTCCTGGATCTAGTTGGCTACTCTAATCTTCTGGAGGGCCTTTATAAAGAAATGAAACTTCTTCAGGTCATCACTGGAGATGATATTTGAATATCTCCGGCTCTCCTGGAGATATTTTTTATTGATAAAAGTACTTGACTTCTTCTCACTGGATGGAAACTTAGATCTTCTGCATCAAAGGGTAACTGGTGCGCCAGTTGCGCCCTTATCTGGACCGAGATGCCCTGCGCATGGTCACCCATGCACTTGTCACTTCCCGAATCAACTACTGTAACGCTCTCTACATGGGACTGCCCTTACGGACCACTCGGAGGTTACAGCTGGTGCAGAATGCGGCCGTGCGGGTTGTGATGGGAGTAACCCGATACTCCCATATTACACCCCTCCTGCATTAGCTGCATTGGCTGCCGGTTGCCCTCCGGGTGAGATTCAAGGTGTTGATGTTAACATACAAAGTCCTCCATGGCTTGGATCCGGGGTACTTGTGGGAGCGTCTCCTGCCAGCATCACATTCCGATCGCCCTGTGCAGGCAGGCCCTCCTTGGGGTGCCATTGGCCAGACAATGTCAGCTGGCGGTGCCCAGGGGTAGGGCCTTCTCTGTGGGAGCACCCACCCTGTGGAATCAGCTTCCCTTGGGGCTCCGTTTGGCCCCGGACCTCTGCTCCTTCCACCGCGACGTGAAGACTTGGCTGTTTCAGCAGGCCAGCCTGGACTGAAATGAGGTGGGGTGTTTTTTTAAGGGTATTTTAATTAAATTTTACGGGTTTTAGACTTATTGGACTTGTGATTTAATTACTTTTAACTAATTTATTGTATTGTGATTTTATATTGTGAGCTGCCCCGAGTCCCTAGGGAGAGAAGGCGGCATACAAGTCTAATAAAATAAATAAATAAATAAATAAATAAATAAATAAATAAAGATAAAAAAATAAAAAAGGAGGAAGAGGATCCAGTGCAGTTCTTTGGACTCTATTTGCAGTTTGCCCTGCTCCCTTATATGAGGCTGAAACCCAGCTTTTCTGTCCAACTTGCTTCCAACACCTCAAATGATGCAATGGCTGACCTCAGTGTCTTTCTTCCTCTTCTGTCTTACTGGTTGTGAAGACCACAGAAACATTTCATCATGGCGAGTCCCCAGCTTTTGGACTGTAAGGGGGACAGACTGGGTTAATAGACTTCTGAACCCTGTTTGCACCTGTATATCCTGAAGTCCTGTTTGACTTGGAAAAAAGTTTTGATTGGTGGGGGCAAGGGAGAAAGCAGAGGTGGAGACTATTTAGAAGACATTGTAATATTTTCCAATATGCCTCTCTAAGGATCAATTCATTTTCACAGAAATGTGCAGATGGCCCCAATCTATGACTTGAATAGGAAAATTGTGAATAGCAATAGCACTTAGACTTATATACCACTTCACAGTGATTTACAGCCCTCTCTAAGTGGTTTACAGAGACAGCATATTGCCCCCAGCAATGGGTCCTCATTTTACTGACCTCAGAAGGATGGAAGGCTGAGTCATCCTTGAGCTGGTGAGGATCAAACTCCTGGCAGTGTGCAGAGGCAGCCTGCAATACTGCATTCGAACCACTGGGCCATCAAAGCTCATGCTTCAAGCAATAAATGATTACCTTCCACTCACTCTGTCCCTTATATCAAAAGTGTAATGCAACAGATATGATATTCTGATATTGGGTGGATATTGATGCGGAGCATCTACTGAGTGCTCCATGTGTGGTTCTCAATGATTTATGCAATACAAGTCTAATGTTGCTGGCTGGTGATTTCACGCCAAGGAGCTTTTCAGGCATTTTTTAGTTCTCCCAAGTTCACTTATTGTAAAGTGTATAATTGTAATATACTTTAACATATATGAACTAAAATTCTTTACAAGGGTGATTGTGGGTGGAATAGGAGTGAGAATCTGGAGTCCAATCTTCCATCTTGGTTTGGGGATCTTTATATGTTCTCAGACAATGCTTGTTTGCAGAACTGAAGTGGTGGTGACAACCATCAAGATCTTCTCCTGAACTGAATCTCTGTTCCCATTTCAGCTCATTTCCCCAGCCGTTGCTAAAGGCCTGGGCCAGCTTGAAGCCTACACTGATATATGGAAAGGAAGTGGTAACTTTCCAGCTGGACAACTGACAAAATGAGAATTTTCAGGATACTAGTTCCAATTGGGCTGTCCAAAGTATAAAGGGAAAAGACAGCATCCTCTAAATTCTGGACCACCTATCTGCCTTTGGGAAAAGCCATGATGAGAAATGGTATGTTCCTTGGCCCAAGACGTAAAGGCAAAGCCCCAACTTTACCCATCCAGTGTGCCCAATACACATAACACACTACATTGCTGTATAATAGTTACCATAGAACAGTGGTAGGTAGAACAGTATAGAACAGTGGTAGGTAGTGAACAAGAGTGAAATTCCAGCCCAAGACCTATTCACTATGAGGTGCCCCCCCCCCATGTTGCAAAGGCTCAATTACCTGGACTACAATTTCTGAGAACTTTACAACTGAAGACACAACACCCAGATGAAGGAACAACCTGTGTCTCTGAGAAGGAATATCCAGGAGATGAAACCCAAGAATGTGAAGGTGCCCCCTAAGACTTCAGCACATGGACTGTTTTGTCAGGAAGCACCCTATTGCTTCTTCTGTCATACGCTGCCATCACTGCAGAAATGAAACCTAAGAGAGAAATGGTGGGAAGAATGAAGTTAGGGCCTGGGATGGAGTGGTCTATTGTGATCTCTCCTTGGAGGTCACTATGAAGAACCTGTCAATCAAAGTAAGTTCTAGACATTGGGAACCCATCCTGGGCAACAGTGAATTGGTGCCTAGTAGCTTTGCTGTTCTGAAGGAATGTGTTTGTTTAGATTCTGTACCTCAGGGGGTTTTTTTTCATACTTTTACTGTGAAGGCAAATTCCCCTCTGGAAGTTGTGAGTGAAAAACCCACCAGTTTCCTAAAGAGCCTCTCTGACGATATCTGCCTCTGAAGGACTGGAAGTTGGTTCCCTTTTTATAATGCAAGATAATGGGGTGAGGTGGGGAGACTTAGCTCTCCTTCTCACATCAGGCAATAAAGACAATTTCATAAAATGGTCAAATATTTTTTAAAGCAAAATCTAGATTATTTGTGCCTGGAGATTTGGAGAAGGGGGTTGCTGAATTTATTGGAAACACCCTCATGAGGGAGAGTGAGTCATCCATTCATTTTTCTTTTAGGTTCTTTACACTTTGATCTCCTTTACACACGGTACATAGTTCAGTGGTTAAAGATGCTGAGCTCATCCCCTTAAAAGCTGACAGAGAAAGAGAAAGAACCAGAAAATAAGGAGATATGGAAACCGAACAAAAATAATTAGAAATTGTTTAGTCAGGAGACATAAAGAAAAGGGATTCTGCAAGGTAATATGTTGGAATACATAAGAATGTAGCTTTTAAATGTGAATGAAACTGATATATTTTCTTTTCTCTTTAATTGGCTTTTTATTTAAGGATTGTTGTTAATTTATACATGGATAATAAAACAAAGAATATAGTTAAAATGAATTATGAGGATCCTAGTGAAAAAACTAATACCAGTTTCTATAATTAAGTGAATAGATCAATATATTTGAAATAACAAATGATTTAGAAAGTAATTGAGGGGAATACCATGCGGAACCTTGCTTAATATATATGTATGCACATGTGACATATAGTAGATTATTGTTATTAAACTAGAATGTGATATTATGATAAATTTTGATTATGGATTAAAGGGGAATAAATTGTGGGATGTATAAGATAAAAGGGTGGCACACTCTAATTGATACTTAAAGGGGGAAATTTTGGGGAATTATTAAATTTAAAATGGAATTTATTAAATAATGAAATAAAAGTATGTGACAAAATTGCAAATGTGACAGATAAAAGTATAAAGGTATAATGAATTTAGAATTAAAAATAAGAATGTTAGACTATAGAGTAAGATTTGAGAACATTTATAGAAAAAGGAATTAAGTTAAGATATAAATTGAAAATGGATTTAATAAGTGTAAAGAAAATAAGAACAATGGAGAACATTTGCTGGAAAATGGAAGTAATGATATGATATGGAATTGAATGTGAAAGATAAATATGTACTAAGGTCATGTTTGTGTTGAAGTGTAAACCTGGAACTACGTTGTTCACTGAAAGAGATGTTTTTAAAATATAAAAATAATAAAAATTTATTACCAAAAAAAAAAAAAAGGCTGACAGCCCGGATTTGAGTCTCAAGTTCCGTGTGACGGGGTGAGCTTCTGTTACTTACCCCAGTTCCTGCCCACTTAGCAATTCAAAAACATGCAAAAATAAGTAGATAAGTAGGTACCACTTCAGTGGGAAAGTAACAGCATTCCCTGTGCCTCAGCGTGTAGTCATGCTGGCCACATGACCATGGAAATGTCTTTGGACAACACTAGCTCCCTCAGCTGAAAAGCGAATACTCCTTCAGATGAATACTCAGATGAATACTGCCCCCTAGAGTTGGACATGACTGGACAAGGGAAACCTTTACCATACCAAGACAATATGGGCTTAGTTCAAACATCAAGCAAAGTCACATTTTATACATTTTATACATACGCAGTACATGACCCTTGGATAGGATTCCATCACAAATTCAAGGAAGTTTAAATAGAATTGTCGCTAGTATCACTCTGTTGAATGAAATTGGAACTGTTCTACTTCCCGATAGATTTTTAAAAAAATAAATGACATTATTGTCAAATAATAATTGTGTATTGAAAAGGGAAACAGGAAAAAGAAAAACAGTAAGAAGTCCAATCACAAGGGTCACTTTCCTTGAAGACCGCTCCAATTTCCCTTGAAAAAGGTGCAATTACTTCAGACTTGTCCTGCAGATGGCAGTATAAAACCATCCTTGATCTTGAAAAAAAAGATTTTGAACAAAGACCAGGGACCTCTAGAATTCATAGTGCTGTAGGCTAGATTGAGAAGTCAGAAATATATCCTGGATGAAGCCAATGGCAAGCCACTTCTGCCAAGGAAACTGAGAGTTTGGCTGGATTTCTTTGGGATCTGGTGATTTTCATTATTGACTCTGAACGGGGTAACTTCTCCCTAAATCTGACTTTAGGAGGCATACAAAGCAGAGGTGGTATTCAGCAGGTTCTGACCAATTCTGGAGAACCAGTAGTAGAAATGTTGAGTAGTTGGGAGAACTGGCAAATACCACCTCTGACTGGCCCCGCCCCCATCTATTCTCTGCTTCCCGAGTCCCAACTGATTGGCTGGGTCTTCTTTTGTTGCCCTGCACAGGAGAACGGAGCTGGAAAGCAGGTTAGTGGGGTGGGTGGGGAGGGAATGGGGATTTTGCAGTATCCTTCCCCTGCCATGCCCACCGAGCTACACCCACCAAGCCATGCCACACAAACCAAGCCACGCCACGCTCACCAAGCCATGTCTACAGAACCGGTAGTAAAAAAATATTTGAATACCACTACTGATACAAACCCTTAGTTAAAACAAAATCACAACTATGAAAACACTTTAAAAAAGAAATAAAAACAAGATAAGCAAGACAACAAAAACAAGATTGTGGGAGACACTCATTTAAACATAATACAGCCACTGCACAGACTCCCCATTAGATCCCCTAGGTTGCTGAAGAACCACGTTTTCACAGACTTCCAAAAGGCTAAAGCAGGGGGGGGAGGAAGGATTGGCCTGTGAAGTTGCACCCTTTACTCCATGTTTCCAGTAGTTTAAACTACTGCAAAACTCCCCATGATTTCTAAAGCAGAAAATGGTTACTTCTCGTGTCTCTTAATGGCCATCAGGATTTATGCAACTCAGATTTGGGTGCTCTAATTTAACATTTTGATGTATATTAAACAGAGTCACTTGAAGTTTTTTAAAAATTGCATTGTATAAATAGACATGTGGAATGAATCAAGGTTTATTTTTAAAAAATTATCACAAAGTTTCTTTGAGTTCAATCACTGTTAAAAATAATTTCTTGGACATCAATTAAGGGATCTACCAATTTAAAGGAGGGGGGGTCTCATCTTAAATCCCCTCCCTAAACTAGAAAAATGACAATTTACCCTCCATGCTATGACTTTCCCAATATCTCCATTACTCGCATATATGCTAATGCAGTTTTGTTAACTATGATTTATTGAATAAACCAAAACTTTCTGGGGACACATTCTTAAGTTTAAAGGATGTTTTAAGAACAATGGGTGGCACAAATGCTATGCTACAAATAAACAAGCTACATGGTGACTTAGTTCATACATTGATTAGCAACTGTTTTAATGACAGTTGGCTGAGTAAGCTAAAAACAGATTGCATATAACTTAAGCCCTGTGTTATAGTGGTGGGGTTCAAATTTTTTTTTACTACCGGTTCTGTGGATGTGGCTTGATGGGCATGACAGCAGAAGGATACTGTAAAATCTCCATTCCCACCCTACTCCAGGGGAAGGATACTGTTCCCTCCTCACTCCTGGGGGAAGGTTACTGCAAACTCCCATTTCCTCCCCACCCCACTAGCCTGCTTTCCCATTCCATTCTCCCATGCAAGGCAACAAAAGAAGACCCAGCTAATCAGCTGGGACTCAGGAGGCAGAGAATATATGGGGGCAGGGCCAGTCAGAGGTGGTATTTGCCAGTTCTCTGAACTACTCAAAATTTCTGCTACCAGTTTTCCAAACTACTCAAAATTTCCACTACCAGTTCTCCAGAACTGGTCAGAACCTGCTGAATACCACCTCTGATGTGTTGCAAAGCGATCATGGGTTCATATACTAAGCCAAAAGGCAACTAGGCCTTATAATGGATTATGGTAGTTTGTGAATTAAATGTATGACTTAAGGTAACATGTTAATCTAGACATAGATACAATTCAGCAAGATGGGACTCATTTGGGATTCCTTTAGCCTTTACCTATAAGAAAGAGTTGTGTGTGACACAAATCAAGTATGTGCGCCTATTGAAGGTTTTCTTACAGATTGCATAGTGCAAACCACAAGTGATGCTCATTGCATTAAGTTTAATGCATTTCACTCAATGATGGTTTAGCAATGTGAATTCAAGCCATTGTGGTTGGCCAGTCCTGATGCATGCCTGAACACGATGCATAATCCCAGTCATTCTGGGTTAGTCAGCAAACCACAAGTCTTTAAAAAAAGGTACAGCAATAGAGAACCCACCTTATAGAAAAAATCATTTAAAATCTAGTTTGGGGGTGTCCCTTAGAAGGGTTTCATTGAATTGTATCATTCCCTGGATGCATCTGTCCTAGCAGGAAGCTTGAAAGAATGACCTTGTTTAATAGTTTAGAAGTTTCTGAGAAGGATAATGAAAGGACTATTATTTATTTGATCTTCAAGCAGATGTGGTGGCTCTGTGTAGCAAGTCAGTGACTTCTGAGGAAAATGTCTCTGCACTTTAATCCTTCCCCCTCCCCACCCTTTAGGATTGTTGTCCCTTTTATTCAGTGCACTGGGAGATAATCCACCCACCTCACCTGCAATCAATTAGCAATGGCCCATGCTGGCCTTTGATTGGTAGTTACACTGAGCCAGGCAGATATGAAGGCCAGCTGCGGCAAGAATGCCTATTCTTCTTTTTTCCCTTCTCCTCAGGACTCGCCTTGTGGCAGATTTTTGGGTGGTAAGTATTTTTATGAGGGGTTGGAGTTTTTTCTTTCTTTCCTTGACTCCATGTTTCATGCTAAACCAGGTTTTAGCTTAGTGTGGAATGTGAACTTGGCTATTGTGATTTGCAAACTAGAGTCTATTGAGGAAACCCTGCTAATAGTAGTACTTAAATAGTGGCTCAGCCTAGTACGTGAATCCTGTTTTAGATTTCTGAGTGTAGTTTTCTCCCCACCCTTCTTTAAAACCTGCTTTAGATGTGTAGTTTGCCTATGAGATGACCCTAAGGTTGTAGCAATCACACATTCTTCTGATACTCTTCCACTGTATGAATGTGGAATAGAAGAGTGAGGTTTGGCTCCTTGCTGAAACCCAAAGACTTCCTGCCCTAGTTTCACACCATCACTGAAAGATATTGGATAGCCGTTGGTCTGGAGTGGTATAGGGTTTCCTGCTTGGGTAGAAGGTTGAACTAGAAGGCCTCCAAGATCCCTTCCAGCTTCTGGAGAACATCTGAGAGGCAGCAGAAGCTTGTCCCACCTCTGGAAAAAGCCACTGAGGCTTACTTCCTGCTCTAGTTGACTGGAGCTCCACAGCAGAGCACAGAATCTAACATTACTGAGTGGTGTGAAAATATCCAAATATTGCATCCCCTAACTCAGAGGTCTCCAAACTTGGCAACTTTAAGACTTGTGAACTTCAACTCCCAGAATTCCTGAACTAACATGACTGGAGGAGGAATTCTGGGAGTTGAGGTCCACAAGTCTTAAAGCTGTCAAGTTTGAATACCCCTACTCTAACTGATGTAGGGGTAACAACATTGGTAATGGGATACTTAAAGGCAAAGGAGTTCCATTGCATGTTTGGTTACTGTACTTGTACCAGCATAAGCCTATCTCCACTGAACAGGTTAATATTCCCGATTAATTGCCCAATTATTTTATATGTACAAAGGTAAATGCATCCATACATCTTGCACACTTTCCATGGGGCCCTTGGGAGAAGCTGTCCAACTGCATAGGAAGGAGAAAGCAAGAGGCAGAAGAATCGAGAGGAAGGGGCAAAAGAGAGGGAAAAGAGAGCTGGAGATTCCACTTTTATGCCAACATTGAAAGAAATTACTTTGAAGGAAAGTATAGTTGTTCCTTCCAGGACAGACAACTGTTGGTAGCTTGCCCTATTTCTGCTAGTTTCAGGGTGCCCAAGTGGCAAACTGCCAAACTTTTCAGGGCTTTCAGCTATTTCTCAATTGCTGAAAAATTCCAGTGGGTGATCTCTGTTACATGAATGTGGTCTACTCTTCCCCCCCCCTTTCTTCTAGTTTGGAAGGGACTTGCTGCAAGGACCACAATACTTTTAAAAGAGTTAGCTTTGATAAGAGTTAGCACTTTACAGAGGGGTTCAGTGTGGGCTGAAGCCTTGATGGGAGGAGCCAAGAGCTGTATTTTACCGGGTTCCTTCTAAATTTTTAAATGGGTTCATTTAAAAAGTTGTACCTTAGGAAGCAACTAGGCAGAAACTGGAATGAAGAAGTCCTGGGCTGTTGCCTGTCTGCCAGGTACTCCTCTAACATCTTATTGTCCACATAGCATGAATATGGCACCTGCTAGGATCATGCACCTTGGTGGTGCAGGCTGTTAAATGCCTAGCACTTAATTCCAGCTGCCTGCAATTACTGCAGGCTCAAATCCCACCAGGCTCAAGGTTGACTCAGCCTTCCATCCTCTTGGGGTAGGTAAATTGAGGACCCAAGATTGTTGGGGGCAATAAGCTGACTTTGTAAAAAAAATGGCGCTTAGTAATAAGCAGGCATATACAATGGAATGAAGGCTATTGCTGAGCACATTGGGTTGCACTCCAAAAATTGTAAGCTGCCCTGAGTCTCCGGAGAAGGGTGGCATATAAATATGAATTTTAAAAAATAGTAAAATAAATGGTAAGCATCTGAAGGGGAGTTGTGAGAATCCACACTGCTAAATTATTGAAGGCACAGGCCCTTGTTAAGACTCGTTTTAAATACCAGTGGGATGATTATATAGAATGTAAGGAAGCCTTGAGATTTGACCCATCTGAATGTTGAGGAAGGAAGTAATGATATTGTCCTGAAGCCTGAATCAGCATGAGTTTGGTCACTAGCTGAGCGGGACTATTTAGTCTTTGCAAAAAAAAAAAAACCACCCCATTATGATTTATCAGTTTGCACTCTTAACCATTTCATAGCTCCTCACTCATCAAAGACCAAATCACTTCAACCACTTGGTCCCTTTTGGGGGCAGATGGACAACTGCCCCAATAAACAATACTTTTGAAGTATAGCTCTGTATTTGAAACGAGATGGATCAAAACATCTCACTTAAGTGGATTCCATGAATCAGCCAAACATAATTCCAAGGGTTTTTTTGGGGGTGGGGGGTTCCCACTGACACTGGGTTTTTGAGCTATTGGTGTCAAAGGATGGTCAAAAAAAGTGTATTTCATCAGCTGTGAACTATAAATAACTAGATTTAGACACTGTACTGTGATTTGACATACTTAACATTGGTGGCTGGGTTCACAAACCAAAATCAAACCAATTGGAAGCAAAATGATATTGCATTGGTTAGGAAGATTTGATCTTCAACCTGACAAAAAAAGTTTGTGCCAATTACCAATCATAATGGCTGTAGATGTTTTAAAAATGCTTTGAACTTTCTACAAGTATGACTATAGCACTTCTCTACCATTTATTAAAGCAGCCCAATTTTTATCAAGCTTCCCCATGTACCTGAAAGTAGGATGCTGCTCGTTAAGGAGTTTCCCAATATGACTGTTAAACTTAGTAGCATTTTTTTAGGCTTGCATAGTTTCTTCCAGTGTCTGGCTTGCTTTTTTTTTTTTTAATTACATTTATATGCCGCCCTTCTCTGAAGACTCAGGGCAGCTTACAATTTTTGGGATACAACCCAATGCGCTCAGCAATAGCCTTCATTCCATTGTATATGCCTGCTTATTACTAAGCGGCATTTTTACAAAGTCAGCTTATTGCCCCCAACAATCTTGGGTCCTCAATTTACCTACCCCAAGAGGATGGAAGGCTGAGTCAACCTTGAGCCTGGTGGGATTCGAGCCTGCAGTAATTGCAGGCAGCTGGAACTTAAGTGCTAGGCATTTAACAGCCTGCACCACCAAGGCTGCTTTAATGAATCGCAGAAGCTGTGCTTGTATGAAGTCAGAAACAAATTTTAAATGTACACTATCCTATTCAAATCAATTGGCCTATGCCACTTCCCACAGGATAAAGCCAATGTGTACCACTTTCATATCATTGTCATGTTGTATATTGGTAGAGATTTTAAGACTGGAGTGGTAGCAATACTCTCAAGATGATCAAAGCCTATGCCTGAATTAAAGTCACTATGTTCCTCTTTCAGTTAATGGCTTTCCAAGTCTGGAAAGGCCTTGGCCAGCTTGAAGCCTACATTGGTGCTGATGAAGGGGTGGCTTTCCAGATGGACAACAAGATGTACTGGGATTCACTGGGCAGTGGTTCACACTGGGCTGTTGAAGGCATACCTGAAAAGAGAAAGTCAAGCAAATTTTGGCTGATTCCAGCACCATCCGGAAAGGTTATGTTGAAAAACTGGCTAGGTTTGTTTCTTGCTGCAGTGGATGTACATTCAGAAAAAATCTTCCCCATCCAACCTGTTCAGTACTCAACAAAACCACCCCTGAGTTTTGAAGTGTATTTCAGGGACAATATGGTAGCCTTCCGGGCTTCCAATGGTCTCTTTCTGTGCAGAACGTTTAGAGAATTCAGTGGCCTGGAAGCAGCCAAGTTCTTTCCTGATGAGACCTGTCTTTTTCTACCCCAGATTGGAGATATTGATCTCCCAACTTTTGAAATCATAAGCGTGGTCCCGAATGACCTTTCCCCAATCCAGTATCGTTGTCATTTTGTGGATAAACACATCTTTTACAACAGAAGTTCGATCTCAGTCCTGCATACCTTTGGCCTCAACTGGGTGACCAACTCCACTGACAGAGTGATTTGGAAGCACCTCTGGGGACTGGGATTGCCTTCTTCCTGCAGTTTCAGGATTGAGGATGCAACACCCACTGTGAAGTACACAGAGAGCAATCAGCAGAACTTTTCTCTGGTGAGGTCAGTTCTGGAGATCATAGTCAAGAAGGTGGAGGTGCCTCCCAGTACCAAAGCAGTAGCAAGCTTTTGGGTTGATATAGTGCATAGTGTGGTTGTACCGTTTCTTGCCACGATCCAGAAAGTGAAACCCCATGGCGATGTGGAACAATTTAATGAAACTGGAGCATGGAAGGGGATGGTCTATAAGAACCTCCGAGTAGACATTGCAATGGAGCCTTTGTGTGAGCCTTGCAGAGGCATGTGAAGCTGTGGAAAGTACTCGCAGCCTTCCATGATAATTAGGAGCAGCCCACTTCCCAAGAAATATGGCTCCTTGGGTTTTATAATGCATTGGTCACTGTTCTTGAAGGATGATATTACCTCAGGGACTTGGTCCCACCTCTTTGTGGTTTAATAGAAGGCATCTTCCCTCACTGGTAATTCTTTTTAATCTCCTGCTTTTAGTGAACAATAAAGATGGTTCCCCTTTTTACTGAAAGAAGGAGTCAGAGTTACACACTTCACAGTGTAAGCACAATAAGAAATAAAATTTGTCAAGCTTCTCTTTGGTACCCAAAGTGTCAGGATCATTATTTGTACACAGGGAAGAGTCAACACTATATTCCTGGCTCATGTCAGTATTGGAGATAGCCAGGGATACCATTTAATGTTCAAAACTGCCAATCCAATTCACTATTTTGAATCCTGTAGGATACTGAATTGAATCCATGGTCTTTTATAGGATCATATACAGTTTATTGCCTACTTGTTTGGCCACTTATTTTGTACCTTGTTTTCAATTTGAGATAGAAAATTAAGTCTTGGTCAAATAATTCATCTTGAGGATTTCCATTTTTCCTAGCCAAGGCAAGTTTAATTTTTTTTCATCTTAATTTGGTACATATTTTAAAATTAACCTCTATATTTTTTGACAATGAAAATTGCTGCTTACTGGACCATTTTCCCCATGATTTTGAATCCCATTACAAGATGCAGTTACTGCTTTTCTCCCTCTGCTAAATTCCATGTCGACGTTGTGAAGTTGTTCTTATTATTGTGATAACCTGACACAAAACCATTCTGTATATATCCATTATTTTGAGGTTGAATAATTATGTACACCACTATAACACATAGTTTCAATTTTTCTTCTTGACCCATGAATTTAACTTCTGCCTTTTGTTTGGACATACAGTATTTTCTTTGCTAATGGTAATAAAGAAGAGGAAGGGCTAGTGGGGGGAGAAGAACCTTTATTTAGTTCAGTGTTTCTCAAACTTAGCAACTTTAACATAATGTGGACTTCAATTCCCAGAATTCTCCAGCCAGCATTTCCTCTGGAGATAGGTGCAAAAGTTCCTGTATTCAGAGTTACTGGTCCTCTAATCAAAGATCTAAAAATCCTGAGGTCTTCAGGCCAAAGATTATATATAAGAATGAGAATGATCAAATATAATTAATGTGCAATCCCAAAATTGTGCATGCACATCAGGTAAGGCAGATACAGTGGTGAGATTCAAAAATTTTTACTACCGGTTCCATGGGCGTGACTTGGTGGGCATGGCAGGGGAAGGATACTGCAAAACCTCAATTCCCACCCCACTCCAGGGGAAGGATACTGTAAAATCTCCATTCCCACCCCACTCCAGAGGAAGGATAGTATAAAATCCCCATTCTCTCCCCACCCCACTAACCTGCTTTCCAGCTCTGTTCTCCTGGGCAAGGCAACAAAAGAAGACCCAGCCAATCAGCTGGGATGCGGGAGGCAGAGAATAGATGGGGACAGGGCCAGTCAGAGGTGGTATTCTGAAAATACTCAAATTTCTGCTATTGGTTCTTCGAACTACTCAAAATTTCCACTACCGGTTCTTCAGAACTGGTCAGAACCTGCTGAATACCACCTCCAGGCAGATAGGTTTTTTTAGGTTTGGTAACAGTGATTCCTCCATATTTCTGCAATTCTAAACTTCCCTTCTGCTCCCCTGGCATTAATTGAACAAAAGAACAAACTTCTATACTTTATCCTAACAATAAATGATTATATCCATTCTTTTCAAGGAAATACTAATCTGTTTTTGGTTATGTGACCTCTTTTCCCTCAGGGTCATACTCTTTAGGGCTTTTTCACCTCTCTCTTCCTTTTTATAGTAATTCCATTTGCATTTATTTCTTTCCTGGCAAAGTTTTATTTGATTCCACCAATTTTAATTCTATGAATCAGCTTTCTTGGGCTTAGCTCCAGGTTTATATTAGTGCTTTATTATTTTATGTTACATCTATTGCCATGATTAACACTAATGTTTTCCCTATTACACCTTCTTTGCATGTTCTCCTTCTGTGTGTGAAGAGTGTAATTGATCATTCTTGGCTGCTCTCAGGACTTTATTACTGCTCATCTTAGAATACATTCCTAGTTTTGCTTTTTAAAAACTTCTGAATCTCCTAGATCTCACTGCAACTCTGCTAACTCTTGGTTGTGGCACTAAAACATTCAAAAGTGACCTTCAATTCCCTCAATATGATTTAGAGAAGCTGTGTGTGTGACTGGATAGCATATAATATACAGAAAAATGGGCAATATGCAATTAAGGCTGAACTAGACATGGAACAATTCCATCAATTTTTTAAAATGAGGAACAGCCTTTGAAGGTTATAACTGGGAATTAAGAAACACAGAATTGACCTATGTTCTGATTGAAAAATTATGTGACATCAAACTGGTGTTGACTCTTAGGAACTGTGTAGTAAGATTTTCTCCATATCCTTGCCCTGACCTTTTCCTTGCCCATTCATTTACTCTTGCTGAAACTATTTAGTGGAAGACTGCCATTAAACTCCAAGGCAAGGACCTTATCTCTTTTTTTTAAGGAGGGGAAAGACAGACATGAGAAGCATTTCCCACATGTTTCATCACTTCTTGGCATGGACTTTTGGGAACTCTAATAAAGACATGGCATCTTCTTTCAGCCCACAGCTAATCTCACACATGTATATTCTAGGGACAGAAAGGTCCACCATGCTTGATAAGAATTATTAAGAGCCTTGGTGGTGCAGGCTGTTAAACACTTAGCACTTAGTTCCAGCTGCCTGCAATTAGTGCAGGCTCGAATCCCACCAGGCTCAAGGTTGACTCAGCCTTCCATCCTCTCGGAGTAGGTAAATTGAGGACCCAAGATTGTTGGGGGCAATAAGCTGACTTTGTAAAAATACCGCTTAGTAATAAGCAGGCATATACAATGGAATGAAGGCTATTGCTGAGCGCATTGGGTTGTATCCCAAAAATTGTAAGCACCCTGAGTCTCCAGAAAAGGGTGGCATATAAATGCGAATTTTTAAAAAAATGATAGAAGTTGTGTTTTGGGAGACTAAGCAATTGAGAAGGCTGGAACAAATGCACCATGATGGATGGCACTCTGATTTTGTCATTTTGGTCTCATTGCCATAGTTTCTTCCTCTCTATTATGATTTTGGTGTCACTATAAAGTCTTCTTGGAAACCTGTGGGTGGGGAGGCTGTGGGTGGAGAGCTGGCCTAGGGCAGGGTTGTCAAACTCCTGACCCGTGGGCCGGATGCATCATGTGCTGGCCACATCCAAACCCGGTTTAGCAAAGGGGGAAAAGTCCCAATATGTCACATGACATTGCCGTGACACCATGAGTTTCACACCCCTGGCCTACAGGGAGTATTCTTCTAAGATATCAGTTCTTCTTGGTTCCCATCCTCAGTCTGTTCATAGAAGAAAATTAGAGACCTTCCCATTGAGTTGCATACTCCTTGAATTGAGCAGAGCTATAGAGAAGGGTTTCCAAGACCAGCTCCTTATTCTGATTTAACTAAAGAGAATGGTGTGGGCAAGAATTTTTTTCTGATGCTTAGAAGGTTTGCTTCTTCTAAATTAAGAGCTGTGGGTACACCTGTGTTGTCAGCCAAGCCTCAAGTGCACTACAACATTTTCTTCACAATGTATGTATTGGATAAGCTTTCAAACATGTATCCTATTAAAATGGATTCGGTGCAATTAGTTAAAATTCAAATTCACACCATTTATGCCCACAGGCTGCTAATGAACATGCAGAAGATTGCTTGGGTTTGGGAAAACATGAGAGGTCAATGACAAGACAAATGTTTGGTTTGGCATGTAGATCAACCCAGGCTCAGTCCCAAGCAGCTCCAATTCAACGTGAAAACCATGATGTGCATCTACTTCCAATCCCAAACCTTGGCCATTATCCCCAAAGTTTCTACTGAAATATAATATTAAATATATCAGTCAGAAAAAGGATTACATACTTGGTGATTAATTGTATTAATTGTTACACTTAATGTAATTTTGATTCATTGTTTAATCCTATTGGTTGGCTAGACTGCAGTTTTCTTGGCAAGATTTTGGAAGTGGTTTGCCACTGCATTTTCCCCATGGCTGAGAGGAGTGACCAGTTCAAAGTCACATCAGCTGGCATCATGCCTAAGGCAGGACAAGAGCTTATTATCTCCTGGGTTTAGCCCCCATTCCTTAACCATTAAACCATATAATTTTAATCATACCTAAAATGAAGCTTGGTGCATGATTGGATAGCAAATAATATACAAAAATGTATTTAAATATCAAAATATTTAACCATGATGGCTCAGCAGTTAAAGATGCTGAGCTTGTCAGCTGGAAAGCTGACAGACCAGGTTGGAGACCCATGTACCATGTGACAGGGTGAGTTTCCATTTCTTGCCCAGTTCTTGCCAAGCTAGCAATATGAAAGTATGCAAATGAGCAGATAAATAGGTACCACTTTGGTGGGAAAATAATAACGTTCCATGCACTTCGGTGTATAGTTATGCTGGCCACATGACCATGGAAGTATCTTCAGACAATGCCGGCTCCCTCAGCTAAGAAATGGAGATGAGCACCACCCCCTAAGAGTTGGAAATGACTGGACAGGGGAAATTTTTAATGTTTTCTTTAAAATGAAGCTTGGTGTGTGACTGGGTAGAGTATAATATACAGAAAAATGGACAGTGTGCAATTAAGGCTGAATTAGACATGGAATATTGTGAACATTATGAAGTTGATTCATAATACTTTCCTCCTCCCATTTTTAAACTAGTTCAATCCATTTCAGAATTTTAATTACCTCCCCTCCCCATGGCTAAAAGTCAGGTAATGGGTGATGGGAAGCAGTGTTCTCTTCCTGAGACTTTGGAAAGACTATATAGAAAATGTCATCTTTTAGCCTGCATATTGTTTTGATTAAGCAAAACATCGTATTCCTCCATTGGCAATTTTGATTGTGCAAAACTGGGGCCCTGGAAAGTTGCAAAACAGATTGGGGTCCCTGATTGCCCATCCTTCCAGTTTTTAGTTAAAAATAATGAAACACTTAGCTGTTAGGGTAAAATAGAACGGAAAACATGACAAGAAATTAGAATTCTGTTCTGAACTTTCTTTTCACAACATCAATACTACTTCTCAGATGAAACTCTGCATCTTCCCCTCCTCCTCCTCTTCCTCTTCTTCTAGAATAACCACACTAACAGTGGCAGTCATTAACCTCCTCCCCAATCTAGCCACATTAGTCCTAATAGCTAAAAAGGAGTTAAAGCAATTTCCAAAAGTGATTATAAAAGGAAGTATGCAAATCCAGTGTTCTTCAGAAAGGCATCGACCACAGTTTGAGTAGAAAGATGGGTTTCCTTTGTCTTCTATGCTTTAAACCTGCCAGACACTGCTGTTGTGTAATCTCAAGTCCTCTCTTTCTCTGGAGAAGAATTATGAAGAGATGGTCTACTTACTGGCTCATCATTCTTCTGTGGTCATTAGCTCTACTTTTAGCAGAGCCATCTTCAATTTGCCATCTTTTCCACAAAAATCCAGAAGCAGGGCTTGTTTTTTCAACAGAACTTCCTCTTGGAAACATTTGGTAATTGGCTTCCTTAGCCTCTAGATGTGTTAGGGTCCATTTCCTATAATCTTCAGATCTACAATTTGCAACCATGGAGTCCATGGAGTACACTAGGCTAGGAAGGGTATTCTAAACTGTTGGGAAGGCTTCTTTCCTCCCTTTAAATTTGTGTTGTTTTTATGTTTGATGACATATCTTGCCGAGCCTCTTCTTGATTGCCTGCTTGACCTCAGTGTTACGAAGACTGTATATGGCAGGGTTGAGGGTAGGTATGGCTACTGTGTAGAAGACAGATGTCATCTTGTCTGTTTGTGGAGCATAGGTATCATCAGGCCGTAGATACATGAAAAGAAGGGTACCATAAAGCACTCCCACAACTGTCAGGTGAGATCCACAGGTGGACATACCTCGAAATGAACCTGTTCGTCCTACAGTTGAGAGGATAATTCCATAGGAAGTTATAATGGTCAACAGGGTGATACTCTGGATAGTTCCACATACAGCTAAGAGTAAGAGCTGGTTAATTTGTGTGTCTGCACAAGCCAAAGCCAGAACTAGAGGGATATCACAGAAGAAATGGTCCAAAGTATTTGCACTGCAGAAGGGCAAGCGGAAGGCCATGCTGGAATGGATCACTCCAGAGGTCATCCCTGTCACATAAGAAGCAATTACTAGGAGATGACAGATATGCTGGGGCATGGCAGTTCCATAGTGCAATGGGCGGCAGATGGCCACATAACGATCATAAGCCATGACTGCCAAGAGACAACATTCGGCATCTGAGACAGCTGCAAAGATGAACATCTGAAGGCCACAGGCTGGGATGGGAATGGTGTCATAACCTTTCAAGAGCCCCAAGAGCATTTTGGGGGCTACAGTGCAGCAGGAGCATAGGTCCATCAGAGCCAGGTGGCTTAGGAAATAGTACATGGGTGTGTGCAAGGCCCGCTCAACTCGGATAAGAATGGCTAGACCCAGATTCCCTGCCACACTAAGGAGGTACATGGGCAAGAAGAAACTGAGAAGGAGGAGCTGAAGGTTTCGTTCAGAAGTGAAGCCCAGAAGAATAAATTCGGTCACCTTGGTGGTATTGTGGTAAAGAGCCATTGTACCTGTTGGAATGAAAAATCATATCATACCCTTCCTCTCCTTATTCCATAAGAAATTTGACTCAGTTCTCCTTTTGTCAAGATATTGTTTGAAACCTACTTTCCCTCAGCTAGTGAGGATCCGCTACTGTTTCAGAGCTATTCTAAAGCATTAGACTGGATAGTGCTCTTTTTCCTTTCTGTGTAAAGAACACAATAGGAATGGAACAAATTTTCAATTACTCCACTGGCACTAGGATAGCCATTTCACTTCATTTTAAGGCAGAGGTTATGCATATATCACCTCAAGCTTCCCAGCCTTGAACTAAATGCAGATACCAATGCTCAATATGAAAAGAAGTGATAGCACAAACGAGAATGAAAGAGTATAATAACTGTCTAAGCTAGAGATTATTAAAAAAACAGGATTCCATCAAACAATGTTCTTTTATCAGCCAAGATGAGAGCCATGGTAGGGCAGTGGTTAGATTGCAGTATTACAGGCTGACTCTGTTCATTGCCAGGAGTTCGATCCTGACCGATCTCGGGATTGACTCAGCCTTCCATCATTCTGAGGTTGATAAAACGAGGAGCCAGATTTGGGGGGGGGGGCAATATGCTGATTCTGTAAACTGCTTAGAGAAGGCTGTAAAGCACTGTGAGGTGGTATAGAAGTCTAAGTGGCTAAGATGCATTCACTGCATCACCAACCTTCTGCTGCAGGTTCACAACATTTCTGTTGTGCTGGCTTGTATGTTCTGTATAAAGCACTACATCTGTTGGCACTTATAGATAGAAGAATATTAGCATAGTGCCCACTTCCCAATTATCCCTAAAAGTAATGCAATTGAGGTTCCAGAATTCATTCAGTCATGGTTATCACAGAAAAATTTATATTCAGATTTAAGATTAAATAAGGGTATATATACACTGAATGCCAAAACTGAGCTCCCTAATTAAAAAAAAAACCTTTCCCAAGCAGTGGTGGGATTCAAAAACTTTTACTACAGGTTCTGTGGGCATGGTGTGGCTTGGTGAACATGGCAGGGGAAGGATACTGCAAAATCTCCATTCCCACCCCACTCCAGGGGAAGGTTACTGCAAAATCCCATTCCCTCCCCACCCCACTAATCTGCTTTCCAGCTCCATTCTCCTATGCAGGGCAACAAAAGAAGACCCAGCTGATCAGCTGGGACTTGGGAGGCAGAGAATAGATGGAAGTGGGGCCAGTCAGAGGTGGTATTTGCTGGTTCTCCAGAACTGGTCAGAACCTGCTGAATACCACCTCTGTTCCCAAGGCTGTATTTCACAGATATCAACTTCTGATTCTGCTCCTGGGCAATTTCCATTATTTTGAAGAAAAATGTTGGGCATCACTGACAACTGTAGACAAGCACTTTTTCATGGAATTGTTAAATACTAGCTGTTAGGGCAAGGAGGACATAATTAAACTCTAAAACTGAAGATTACTGTGTAATCGCATTTTCCTTATCCAGCTCCTGATGTAGATGATCAATTCAGTTGACATCCATTGCCATGCTTACGAAATAATCTGGAATGATGGACCCCCATTCTTGCCTCTTTACTTATATTGAGTCCACTGGGCAAATTCCAGAGGATTGGGATCTAGCCCTTATTGTACCTATTTGCAAAAAGAGCATCTGAGACCTGCCCGCTAACTATTGGCCTGTCAGCTTCTTAAGTGTTATAAGAAAGCTCTATGCTAGACATGTATACATGTATTTATTTATTTATTTATTTATTTATTTATTTATAATTGGACTTGTATGCCGCCCCCTCTCCACGAGGACTCGGGGCGGCTCACAATTAAAACACAATAATTCAACAATAAATATTTAAAAAAAGATTAAATCGAACAAGCCCAATCACTAAGAACCATTAAAATAATTTAAAAATTATTTTATACAACAAATTAGTTATATAACTGGATTGACCTAGAGCATATACTGCAGATGAACAAGTGGGCTTCAGTCTAGATACTTTACTAATGGGCACACCCTTATTCTTCAACATCTGGTCAAAAAAATGCATGTCCAAACCAGGTCCACCATTGTGTACTGCATTTATTGGTTTCAGATCTACATTTAATTTAGTTCCCAGAGAAAGGCTCTGGTCTATGCTTTTGCATACAACCCTTGATAGACACTATTATTGCTTATGCACAATATTTATAAGAACTGTAGAATCAAAGTTTGATGTAGCACACAAGGCCACTACCAAGGAATAAGCCTATAGAGGAGTAAGGCAAGAATGCATTCTAGCCCCTCTGATGTTTAATCTCTATGTAAACCCACTAGTGGCCCAATACTGATCTCTTCTAAATACAACTACTGTGATCAAATCAGTATGAAGTAGTTTCTCTGAATGTGGCCAAATCCTATTGTGCTGTAGGCAAAATTAGGCAGACTCTAACTGCCACCTGATAATCCACCACCAATCATAAAATATTGTCTGCCATTTATTTTTTATATTTATTATTGTTTTTAATGCTTTTGTTTGTAATGTTGGTCAATCAATAAAAATTGATTGATTGTGTAGTTGCACTTTCCTGACTTAGGTCCTAATGAAGATGATCAATTCAGTTGAACATTGATTGTACAGATACAGATACATTGTCTCTGTCTAATTTCAAGCCCTAAGGGCCCTCTGCCACAAAGAAGAGGGAGTCAATCAATTCTCCAAAGCAGCTGAAGAAGAGGTGGTATTTAGCAGGTTCTGGCCAGTTCTGGAGAACTGGTAGCAGAACTAGTAGTAGTAGTAGTAATAATAATAATAATAATAATAATAATAATAATAATAATAATATATTAGACTTGTATGCTGCCCTCTCTCTCTAAGGACTCAGGGCGGCTAACAATATAAAACCCATTACAAATATACAATAAAAAGAAATTAAACCAAATACAAGCCTAACAATTAAAATTCAGTTAAAATTAAACCCTCTAAAACAACCCCCCTCCCCTTAGTTAATCCAGACCGGCCTGCTGAAAGAGCCAAGTCTTAAGGTCACGGCGGAAGGAGCAGAGATTGGGG
>CM019149.1:177798526-177821213 GCA_009733165.1 Naja naja
AGGCATATCAACAAACTAACAGTTGGTGATGCCACTGCAGAGCGCCCCAAACCATTGTGACTCATAGAGGTGCCTTCAAATGTAAAAGGTTACAATTTGGAGTCAGTGTGGCACCAGGCATCTTTCAAAGCCTTATGGAAAGAATGCTCCAAGGACTGCCAGGGTAGTGCCTTACTTTGATGATGTGTTAATCTCTGCTGAAATGGGTTTTTTTTTTGAGCCACAGGCTTCCCAGTGGAAGGGAAGCCCCTATTGCATTTTACTCTCGCACTTTGACCAAAGCAGAAAGGAATTATAGCCAAGACAAAGAGGCATTGGCAGTTGTTGCAGCTGTCAAGAAATTTCATGAATATCTGTATGTTAGGACATTTACCATTGTTACAGATCACAAACCTCTGTTAGGCATTGTGGCAGGAGACAAACTTACACCCACTATCCTGTCACCAAGAATGCTGAGGTGGACTGTGACTTGAATTTCTTGGCTTATTGATACAAACTCATCCACAGGCCTGGAAAAGACATTGGGCATGCAGATGCTTTGAGTCGCTGCCCACTTCTTCTCACACTGAGAGACTTTGCTCCTGAGACTTTCACCTTTTTCCTAGAAACTGTTGCCAAGCTTCCAGTACACGCTGCTGAAATTGCCAGAGAGACTGCCAAAGACACTGTGTTGGCTCCTGTTATAGGCTGGATTAAGAAAGGTTTGCTCTTCAAGATCTACCTCAACTTGCCAACCTTTTAAATTCAGGCAAACTGAATTATCTGTATTAAGAGGATGTATTGTGGGGTAACAGGGTGGTTATTCCTCAAAACTGCAAAAAGAGGTTTGGAAATGTTACATGAGGGTCATCCGGGTATTGTCAGAATGAAGGGATTGGCCAGGAGTTATGTATGGTGGCCAGGTATTGACAAAATGGTTGAAAACTGGGTTGCATCTTGTCCCAACTGTCAGGTAGTCAGGCCTGCCCCACCTCTCGCCCCCACACAGGAATGGGAATGTCCTAGGGGCCCATGGTCCAGGATTCACATTGATTTTGCTGGCCCTACCAGAGGGCACACTTTCCTTATTATAGTTGATGCATATTCCAAATGGCTAGAGGTTATCCCTATGGCATCCACCACAACTGAAGCTGTCATCAAACAGCTTAAAAAGCTTTTTGTAACTCACGGGTTAACTGACGTGCTTTTTTCTGACAATGGCCCTCAATTTACATCCAACCTTTTTGAATCATATCTAGCACAACAGGGTATCAGACATGCCCTGACAGCCCCTGGGCATCCTTCGGCTAACGGCCGGGCTGAACGTAAGGAAAAACTTCGGCAATTGGGTCCAGGGGATATCACTGAGAGAGTTGAAAAACTTCTCAGTGTTCAGCATATCACTCCAACCCTCAACTAATCTGTCCCCAGCTGAATTGTTGATGGGTAGGAAACTCAGGTCTCCCCTTGATCGCCTTCATCCCACTTACACACCCAACGCACCACTAGATTCCACTAGCAAAATTCGCACATTCACTGTGGGTGATTCTGTTTATGCTAAGAACCTTATGGGTGAACCATTATGGATTCCTGCTGAGATAACCAAATCACAGGCCCCAGGTCTTACAGGGTACAAATGGAGGATGGTGTCCTTTGGAGCAGGCACATTGATCAGTTAAGATCCAGATTGCCTCAGGAGCATCGCTTTTGCTCCTCTCTGGTTCCCATACCTACTGCCTCTTCTAGGGGAAGGGAGGATCATGAGTGTAATGAACAAGCAAGAATCAACCCCATGTGTAACGAGCTAACACGAGAGGAACCATCCCAAAACCTGTCACAATAGCAACAACCATTTTCACAAATGGAAGATTGCACATCATTACCTGATTTGGGTGCTGACATTGGGTTGGAGATGGATTGGGAGGAGAGACCAGGTTGTAGTAACCAAACAGGTTCTACCATTACTCAAAGTCCTAGTAAGGAAATGTCAGCAGACACATTTCCTCGCTCACATGGTGAGAACCTTAAAACATCTGAACCACGTAGGGCTCAACGTACACGTAAGAGCCCCACCTATTTAAAAGAATACATTAGATAGGCTGGGGTTTGAGTATGGACTGAACCTAGTGGGGAGGGGTGTTAGGTATGCAGGTTTAAAGTCATTGGTTTGGTTTGAACTGTTCTTGTAAAATGTAAGAAATGATTGGTTTAAAAAGTGCGGGAAAACCCTGCACTCTGATTGGCTGGCAACTGCGGCTGCTGGCTATAAGTAGCAGCCGCAGCCTAGCCAAAGTGGGTTTGTTCTGAGCTGTAGTCAGTAATAAACAAAGAGCTTGAAGCACTCCGCGTCTGTCTCTTCATGCAAACTTAACAGGCACAAATGGCTTCGCATGCCACAGGTTCGCCATCACGGATATAGGATCACATTAATAAGAGATGTGGACTCACCAGGCATTCATCTTTTTCCTGCCCAACACAATTTTCTTAGCACATGCAATATCATCTCTGACATTGTCATCTATGAGAGCTGAGGAAAAAATAATCAATAATGAAGGGTTTCGTAAAAGGGAT
This sequence comes from Naja naja, assembly GCA_009733165.1. Classification (NCBI taxonomy): domain Eukaryota; kingdom Metazoa; phylum Chordata; class Lepidosauria; order Squamata; family Elapidae; genus Naja; species Naja naja. Next base: position 177,801,077 of record CM019149.1, read on the forward strand.
CTTTTAAAATCAAAACCATCTGCAAGACATTTCTCAGGATTGGCTATATATTTTAAATTAATTTAAATTAATTTTGTTTTAGAAAGCAGGTTTCAACTCAATGGCAATTTAGTCGGGATATCGTCACTAAATTGAATTTTCCTTATTTATAGGATGCCTTTGGACAACCTGAATAACAATCTGAAAATCTTTCCCTCCTCTTTGCATTCTGCCAGGGCTTAGAGGCTTTGGCAGCTGTTTCTCGCAGAGATCAGAGATTGTACACCTACAGCTTTGCCTCCCAGATAGAAGACCATCATCCAGGACTGGATCAGGGACAAGGAACAGAAAGCAATGGATGAGGCCTACCTAATGCAGACGCTGGAAGAGATGTGTTGATGTTCTCTCTCCCTAGCCAAATACAGGTAGTCCATGACTTACGGCCACAACTGAGCCCAAAATTTCTGTTGCTAAGTGAGACATTTGTTTTACGACCTTTCTTGCCACATTTGTTATGTGAATCACTGCAGTTCTTAAATTAGTAACACGGTTGTTAAGTGAATCTAGCTTCCCCCTTGACTTTGCTTGTCAGAAGGTTGCAAAAGGTGATCACCTGACCCCAGGACACTGCAACAGTCATAAGTATGAGTCAGTTGCCAAGTACCTGAATTTTGATCACCTGACCATGGGGGTACTGCAATAGTCGCATGTGTGAAAAACGATCATAAGTCACTTTTTTCAATGCTGTTGTAACTTCAAAAGGTCACTAAATGAACTCTTGTAAGTTGAGGATTACCTGTACTGAAGACTGAATGGGCATCAATGAATTTGACAAATCTCACTCCGCCAAAGGGCTTAAACCCAGTGGTGGGATTCAAAAAATTTTTACTACCGGTTCTGTGGGCATGGCTTGGTGGGCATGGTGTGGCTTGGTGGGCATGGCTTGGTGGGTGAGGCAGGTGAAGGATACTCTAAAATCTCCATTCCCTCCCCACTCCTGGGAGAAGGTTACTACAAAATCCCCATTCCCTCCCCACCCACTGACCTGCTTTCCAGCTCTGTTCTCCTGTGCAGGGCAACAAAAGATGACCCAGCTGATCAGCTGGGACCTAGGAGGCAGAGAATAGAAGGGGTGGGGCCAGTCTGAGGTGGTATTTTCTGGTTCTCCGAACTACTCAAAATTTCCACTACCGGTTCTCCAGAACTGGTCAGAACCTGCTGAATACCACCCCTGCTTAAACCTTGTTCTACCAGTAATGAGGCCTTCTAGAGAGATGAGGATTTAGGTAATGGAGGATCTTGATGTGGAAAGCTAGCTTGAGCTGGCCTTGCCTTTCTCAGTATTTACTACTATTTGTGTTTATTATTTAGGCAGATACAGAAGTAAAAGCCTTAGATGATTCTTTACCAATATGTTTGGTTTCCCCATTTGTACGACTCATATCCTGCCTTTCATTTCTGAGTACAATCTGTATGTGTGTTCAGAGGGCAGGGCATAGTAATTTTGGGAGCAGGGAGTGCTCAGTCGGAGAGTAGCTAGACCATGGGTGTCAAACTTGCGACGACATGTTGTCATCACGTGACATATTGCAACTTTTCCCTCCTTCGCTAAACCAGGGGTGGGCGTTGCCAGCATGTGATGTATCTAGCCTGTGGGCCACGGGTTTGACACCCCTGAGTTAGGCTGATGAAAGAGAAGAAGAATACAGATGGAAAGAACCAGAACTGCTGTGTAAATATAAGATGATTCATCTTCTTTAGGACATTTCATAAGTGTTTTCCCCCTTAGCCTCATGCTAAGTGGTTACTTACCACTGCAGGACACTTTGCAGAGATTAGCTGAATATCCCTGGTTATTGTCACACCACCAGTAGCTGTTTATCTGGAAAATCCCAAAGAATTGAATCAGTCTGTTCTTTCGCGAGGTTACCGATTTGCTGTTGAATCCGCTGCCATGATGAACCAGACAGATCCCTAGTTTAAAAGAGAGAGAGAGGGACTCCAGTAGCAGTTGGCAGGAAGGTGATGTTAATGGGGAAAAATGTTACCCTTTGCTTCTTTTGTTAAATGAATATTTTGAAGGATAGTGGTTTATCCTTCACAATCTTTCATGGATCTCATGGAGTAGGAAGGAAAGGAAAAGAGTCCCTGCGGATTTTACTCCGCTACTCATAAGGGCCTTGGTGGTGCAGGCTGTTCATAGCCTAGCATTTAGTTCCAGCTGCCTGTAATTATTGCAGGCTCGAATCCCACCAGGCTCAAGGTTGACTCAGCCTTCCATCCTCTAAACTGAGGACCCAAGATTGTTGGGGGCAATAAGCTGACTTCGTAAAAATGCCGCTTAGTAATAAGCAGGCATATACAATGGAAGGAAGGCTATTGCTGAGCGCATTGGGTTGCATCCCAAAAATTGTAAGCCGCCCTGAGTCTCCGGAGAAGGGCAGGATATAAATATGAATTTTTTTTAAAAAAAGGCTATTTGGGGCAGTGCTCATCTCTGTTTCAAGGGCCTCTGAGCCAGCTCTAGCTGAAAATGTTTCCGCAGTCATGTGGCCAGCATGATGTCATAGAGCACTGTTTCCTCCCCATTGAAGTGGTACCTATTCATCTACTCGCATTTGCCTGGTTTTGAACTGCTAGGTTTGCAGGAGCTAGAAGCTCACCCTGGCATGCAATGCTTGGGTCTCAAACCTGGGTTGTCGGCTTTCCAGCCGACAAGCCCAGCATCTTAACCATTGAGTCATCGCACCGCCTCTTTGAGTAGGCACTTGTGCTGTTTATTGCTACCGTACACATTTTGGAAAGCAACTTCCTTCTTTGAAAGAATTTGAAATAATGTTATCTCAAAGGCATTCTTCAAGTTTTTGTGTTGCTTGTAATACATTCCCTCAGAGGCTCTCAGCTTGTCCACAGATTTGGTATATCTTAATACAGAACATTGTGCATGGATAGGGCCTGTAAGCATATGGAAAAAGCAACATCCCAGCTAAGTACGCCTGAACCTGTAGCAGCAGAAGCAGACAGAGATAAGGCAATGTCAGAAAAAGGGACAGGAGGGCTTGGAATTCAGGTCTTGGATGATCCAGCAGAGGCAGCCAGGCTTTTGATGGTTTGGCATGGAAGGCTAGAATTGGGCTAGCAGGAGACCTGGGAAGAAGTCTGGCCATACTAAGTGATCCAACACTTGAGGAGTCCAGAGAAGATTCAGCAGCAGATGCAAGGAGAGTGTGAGGCCAGAGGCTAAGGCAGCAAGGACCAGGGGTGGGCTTCAAATTTTTTTTAGCAAGGGGCTCTGTGCCCTAATGACTGGCTGGGTGGGCATGGCTGGGTGGGCATGTGACTGGGTGGATGTAGCCAACTTGATGTTGCTTCTTTGCCTTAATTACCTAAAAAAAGATTTATACCAAAAAGTTGTTTATTATATCATGCATTTAATACTTACAATAAATAAAAGTCTGGGTAAAAGCAGGCTTAATAACAGTGACTGTGAGAGGGATTTTGGAGTCTTAGTGGAGTTTCTGGTGAGTTGGGTGATACTTATTATTTGGGTATTAATCCCCTCAGAGGCTAGTGGCTATGTTATCTGATTTTCTCAATGGCTCTCCATCTCAACTGCTGAGTGGATTGTTTATCTAGCTTGCAACACTTTTATGAGGTGTGAAATGCTCTTGGCTGAATGCCCAGAAGTTCAATTAAGCCTATTAATTAAGCTGCCGATGCAGTTCTACAGAGGAATTATTGTGTCTATCATCTGCACTTCTATAACTGTCTGGTTTGGTTCTGCAACCCAACAGGACAGACACAGACTTCAGAGTATAGTTAGGACTGCGAAAAAAAATTACTACCAACCTGCCTTCAATTGAGGACCTGTATACTGCACGAGTCAAAAAGAGGGCTGAGAAAATATCTACAGACACCTCACATCCAGGACATAAACTGTTTCAACTCCTCCCGCAAAGGACGCTATAGAGCACTGCACACCAGAACAACTAGACACAAGAACAGCTAAAGAATTAGTTCTCAACAAATGAACCAGCAAACTTAAAAATATCATTAGTTACAACAAACCTCCTTCTGTATACTGTATACTTTAAGGGCAAGTTAAATATAGTGTGTATTTAATGTTTAATCCAGTCACTTCTGCATATAACTCTCATAATTTATAGGCTGTTATGTATATGTACATAACGTAGTTGGGTTGACAATATATAAATCACAAATATACGTCTGTAAATACTGTAATGTATTATGCTGTGTTCTGATTGGTTGAATATACTGCAAGTTGCCATAAGAGGGAGCTATAGATCATGGTTTAACTCTCTCTCCCACTGAAGATCTCTCTTGATGATGATACTGACTCTCTCTCTGACTGAATATGGACTGATACTGACTAACTCTGTTTACTTTGATATTCTGTTGATATCAAAGAGTATCTGTTGTATTATGGTTTGATATTTGTCTGCTGTAAAAGACATGAAAAGGTTTGTCTGCTGTAAAAGATGTGGAAAGGGTAAGAAGAATTTATAACTGGATACTTCTGGACTGTTAAAATGCGTATTTTTTTTAATTTGGACTTGTATGCTGCCCGCTCTCCTGAAGGACTCGGGGCGGCTCACAACTAAAATACAAACAATAAATAATTTAAAAAACAATTAAACTACAAACATGCCCAAACAGACTAAAACCCAATTTAAAATGCAAGTTAATGATGACCTGGTGTATGACCTGGACTGTTTATTTGGACTGTTTATTTATCTATTTCTTCGAGTAAACATTAACACAACTTGGTGTGTCTCTGTGTGGCTGTGTATTTATTCATAACTGTTCTCATATCTGTTTCCATGTGCATATCCTTGTTACACAAGGGTTACTCTGCATATATCCTAACATTGGTTATGGGCCCAGAGAGATATTGAGAACTAATGTGAATATACAGTTTCATATTCAGACAGCTAATTGTGGTTTATTGTTACAATGGCACAAGAACAGTTTACTAGTCTATCCCTGATAACCCGGTTGGATGGAACAAACTATGTTTCCTGGTCTATGAAGTGCAGCCTGCTTCTGCGTAAAGAAGGATTATGGACTGTAGTTAATAATCCACCGGATGTAACATCTTGGGACCCATTGAATGGTGAAGATAAAAAGAAAATAGCTGAATTTAACTGGGATAATGAAAAGGCTCTTAGTATAATTGGGCTTACACTGAGTGATTCGCAGCTAGTCCATATTCGTGATGAAGAATGTGCTGCTAGATGTTGGGACATTCTGAAGAAGATTTATGTTCGAGATAGTGTGGCTGCACACATATACCTTACACATAAACTGTTTCGAGATCGTCTTATAAAAGGTGGCAATATGTGAGCTCATTTGGAGTTTACGAAAAGGACTTTTCAGGAGTTACAAGAAAAAGAACTGGTTTTCTCTGAGTGACATCAGGTTTACATTATTCTTTCTTCTTTGGATGAAACTTATGATGTTTATGTGTCTTCACTGGAAGTTTTAAGCAGAGATGAACTGACATTGACTGGCATAACTGGAAGACTGTTAGAAGAGGCAAGAAGAAGACAAGATAGAAACCAACTGAGAGGAAAACAACCACAGGAAGAAAAACGGTCTTCGACTGCCTATATTGTTAGGAAATGTTTTTCCTGTGGGGCTAAAGGACATATAGCCAGATACTGTAAAAAGGTTAAGAAACAGAATAATATCCAGAGAGCTCATAAGAATGTTAGTTTAGCAATATCAAATACAACTACAACCGTAAACCATGATATATGGGTAGTTGACAGTGGAGCATCGCAGTGTATAACTAAAAGTAAAGAGAGGTTTGTTAACATGACAAAGAGTAAACAGCATATATCATTAGATAATGGGTGGAAAATGAGAGCATATGGAGAAGATACTGCATATTGTTCATATATTAATGAAAGTTTACCGATGTTATATGTACCTGGAATGAAGTTATTTTGCTATCTGTAAGAGAAATAGAAAAAAGCAGGATTTGTAGTAACATTTAAGAGAGATACATGTTTAATAGACAAACAAGGTAAAAGTATTACTGCAAGATTAGAAAATGTTTTGTTTATTATAAATGATGATTCATCAAGTAATGTTAACTTAGTTTATGAGAATAAGAAGCCTCATGATGAATGTATTCATCTACTCCATAGGTGTATGGGACATATACATTTCAAAATGCTCAAGAAAACTGTTGAGTTGTCTACTGGTATAGACTTAAAAGCTTGTATAAAATATTTAGATAACAATATTTGTAATCAAAAGGAAAACAAGGTAATTTCTGAAAATATGGTAAATGGACTGAAAACCAGTAAACCATTAGAGGTTGTGTTTGCTTATTTTATTGGACCTAGAAAACCTAGTATAGGTGGAGCCTGTTATATATTGAGTATTATGGATCATTTTTTCAGATATGGTTTCTGTTACCTAATGAGAACAAAGCAAGAAACATACTAGTATTTTGTAAACTGGCTAAAATTTACTGAAAGAAAAACTGAAGCAGGAAGTTATTAGATTAATTACAAATAATGATATTGGATTTACTAACAACAAATTTAAAACTATGTTACAAAAAGCTGCAATTGAACATGAGCATTCTGATCCTTATAGACCACAATATACCTCATGTATTGAATGTAGAGAACAAACATTACAGGTTATGGCTAGGAATATGATGTCTGATTCTGGTATATCAGAGCAACTGTGGAGTAAGGCAATAATGTGTGCTAACCATGTTTTGAATAATGTGGTAAATTCAATGACTGGTGAATTACCATTTACGTGTTGGAATGGAAAAAAAACCAGATCTTAAGTATTTGCATATATTTGGAACCCCAGCATGGGTTCATATCCCCGCAAGAGGAAACAGGAACAATATAGAGCTAAGAAATTGTATTTTGTAGGGTATGGAGCTAATCATAGATTATTTAAATTTTGGAAGCCAGGTACTACTAATATATTTTGGAGTGCAAGTGCTAAATTTCTGGAGCATGTTGGATGGTGAAAGTTTAAACAAGAATATAATAATAAAAAAAACATAGTATTATTGTAAAAACTCCATTGTTCACTGATCATAAAAATGATAGCAATATTAATGATGAATCAGTAAAAGAAGAACCCTCTATGAGGATATGATAGGGGGAGGTAGAGGAAGAAAATGTACAAACAACATGCGCTGAGTTTCCTAGAAAGTCAATTAGAGAGAGACGTAAACTAACAGAGTTCAAACAAGCATTGTACATTGAGTTAGATAAAGAATCTTCTAATCTCTATGAAATAGTATGAGGATGCAAAGTTATTAATTGTGTAAAAGTTATGAATTGAAGATCTAATGTATTATATATTGACCAACCCAGAAGGGAGAATGTTATGTATATGTACATAACGTAGTTGGCTGACAATATATAAATCACAAATATATGTCTGTAGCTTTAAGGAAAAATACTGTAATGTATTATGCTGTGATCTGATTGGTTGAATATACTGCAAGTTGTCATAAGAGGGAGCTATAGATCATGGTTCAACTCTCTCTCCCACTAAGAAGATCTCTCTTGATGCTCATACTGACTCTCTCTCTGACTGAATATGATTGATACTGACTAACTCTGTTTACTTTGATATTCTGTTGATATCGAAGAGTATCTGTTGTATTATGGTTTGATATTTGTCTGCTGTAAAAGATGTGAAAAGGGTAAGAAGAATTTATAACTGGATACTGCTGGACTGTTAAAACACGTATGACCTGGACTGTTTATTTGGACTGTGCTATTTCTTCGAGTAAACATTAACACAATTTGGTGTGTCTCTGTGTGGCTGTGTATTTATTCATAAACTGTTCTCATATCCATTTCCATGTGCATATCCTTGTTACACAAGGGTTACTCTGCATATATCCTAACATAGGCATTGAAGTCCATCACATACAGAAGACATCAAATTGGGGGAGATGGGCAGAGCTGGCGGCGAGCGGCAGAGACTGAGGTGATTTCGGCTCCTGAAATCACCTCCGATATCGCTGCTGCGGGACAGTCCCTTGGGACTTAAGCCGACTCGTAGGGTCGGTGAATGTATGGGGTATCTCCTGTTGATCCCAGGGACATCGCAAAGTCCCTGGTTGATCCAGGACAACCCCTTTGCCAGCAGCGGATTGAGGCAGCCATCAAGCTGCTGAAGCTGTGACAGCTCCGGAAGAACGAGATTGGAAGAAGTGTGTTGGGCGGTGAGATGGTCTTTTTTTCTTTTCCTTTTCTTAGAGAACACTCTAGTAATTTCAATTGAATTTAAAATTAAGAGTGAAATGGAGTAGGTGGCGTGAGAGATTTTGTTTGAGATTGAAGAGTTTTCTTCTTTTACAATTTTAAAGGCTTCTTTTTTTTTTTTTTCTTTTTCTTTTTAGGTTTTTTTTATTACATTTATATGCCGCCCTTCTCCGAAGACTCAGGGTGGCTTACAATTTTGGGATACAACCAATGTGCTCAGCAATAGCCTTCATTCCATTGTATATGCCTGCTTACTACTAGCGGCATTTTACAAAGTCAGCTTATTGCCCCAACAATCTTGGGTCCTCAATTTACCTACCCCGAGAGGATGGAAGGCTGAGTCAACCTTGAGTCTGGTGGGATTCGAGCCTGCAATAATTGCAGACAGCTGGAACTTAAGTGCTAGGCATTTAGCAGCCTGCACCACCAAGGTTTTTGAATGGTTTGAGGCAACATATTATTTTTCTATATTATTTTTTTGGTGTTTTGGATTCTAATGTAACTTGATTTTTCTTTTCTTTAATATAAGATATGGCTGTTGAGGTCTTTTTTTTCCTTTCTTGTTTTGAGAAGAGAAGGAAGTGACATACTGTTGATGCTATCTGGCAAGGAAGTGAAAATTGGGAAAGTGATACAATATTGTCACCTAGAGGCTTGTTATTTTCTTCAAAATATATATATACAAGAATTGCATCAAAGGCTCTGTGTTGAAAATTAGATAAGAAAGTACTGGCGATTTTTATACAGGTGCTTTGGTGAATTATTGAGCCTGGACTTGAAGTTAAAGGATGAAGTGACCTGGAGAATTTAAAAATAAAAGAGCTGGAATCTTTTTTTTTTAATTTGTGAAGCCTCAGATATCAAGCAGTGGCAACTGAACAAAGAGTGATTGTGTTCTTTATTACTTCCTATTGCCTGGAATTCAATTTTATAATTAATTTTAATTTGCATTTTAATATATTTTTATTTCCAAAAGATATTTTGCTCACATTTCATTTTATCCTTTTTATTGGTGTTTTCCTTTTCTCAATTTTTAGTTTTATTTTTTAAGCTTGATTCCTTTTATCTTTTTTTATGTATTTGAATTAAGATATATAATTATTGGATTTTTCCTTTACATTGTTTTTGTTTCTACTCACACTTTTTCCTTTATCTTTTTAATTTAAATTTTTGACGTATTATCAATATTTTTTTTGACTAGGATTGTTTCTTTTGCCTCCTTCTTTTTGTGATGTTTTTTTTAATGGATATCCTTTTTTATTAGAAACCTCATTTTTATAGAGGGCTACACCCCTTCCTTTTTCATTATCTTTATTTTTACTTTTTATTGGCTTTATTTTATTTTTTGCAATCTGAGTTGGATATTTTTGCAATAATGAGTAGAAGACCTTCAATTCCACAAGTAACAACTCCTGCATTGACAACATCACAACAAGAGAAGGAAAAGAGAAAGAAGATATAATGCAGAAGATATTACAAGCAGTAAATGAGATTGGGAAAAGAACAGAAAATTGAACAGAAGTTGGACAAGACAGATGAAAATATAAAAGCTCTACAACAAACAATGGAGAAATATGGTGAGAGGATTAAGAAAATTGAGGAGCAGCAAGAACAAAGAGACAAAGAAATATGGAGTTTCAATACCAGATTAAATGAAGTTGAGAGGGATCATAATGAGTCATTGAGAGGCGAAAAAGACAGTCAGAATTTTACTTGAGATTTCAAAACGTGGAGGAAGAGAAGGGTGAAAACCTGCTGGAGAAAATGACACAGATATTGACAGAATTGTTAGAGATAATGGAAGAGAAGAGGAGGGATGGAATAGATGAAATATTCGTGTGTCTATACAAGATATGCAATGAGGAATAAACTTCCAAGAGAAATTCATATTAGATTTACTAAGAAGAGTATTAAATCACAAATACTGCAAGCAGCTAGAGACAAGACACTGAAGTACAACAATAAAGATATCACGGTATTGAAACAGGTACCAAGAAGAATAAGAGAGAGAAGAAGAAAATATGCGTTCTTATCCAAAGAACTGTTGAGGAGGGGAGTAAATTACAGATGGTTAATACCAGAAGGCCTTCTGTTTGTGTGGCGGGAACAAAGACATAGAATTGATACAGTGGAGAAAGCAGAACTTTTTTATGATGAATATTTTAGAGGAAAGGAGGGAAATGGAAGACAAGAGGAACTGGTCGTGGAACTCTTAAAGGAACGTGTAGCAATAAGTGAAGAAGAAGAACAACTTGGGGCAATAGGTGGTGTACCTAGAGAACAAAGAGAAGTTAGATCAACTAGAGCAATAAAACCCTCCTACAAGACTTAAATGGATGAAAAAAATTGATTTTGATGAATATAAATGGACTTAATTCGATTGCTAAAAGAAGGAAAATATTTCATAAATTAGAGAAATTAAAATTTGATATAATTTGTTTACAAGAGGTTCACATTAAAAAGCAACATGAATATGTATTGAGACAAAGAAAGCTAGGGAAACTATTTACTTCATTGGCACAATGTAAAAAGAGAGGAGTGGCTCTGTATATTAAAAATACAATTACTACGGAACTGATTTACACAGATGAGGATGGGAGGATTTTAATGGTGAAGATAATGGATAACAATGTTAAAACGCTTTTGATAGCAATATATGCACCAAGTGAGAATCAAGAAGAATTTTATAAGAAATTACATCAAAAACTAACCGAACTGGACTATGTAAATATATATCTGATGGGAGATTTTAATGGGATAATTAATGATCAACTCGATTACAAATCAGAAAGAACTAAAAAGAAAGTTAGAAGAAAGCTACCTAAGTCCTTTTTTCAAATGACAGAAAAAATGAATATTAAAGATATATGGAGAGAGAGAAATACTGGAAATAAAAAAATTACTTTCTATTCAAATAGGCATGAATCATGGTCAGGAATAGATATGATATGGGCATCTGCAGACATGCTTTCTAATATAAAAGAAATTCAAATAGAAATTGGGACTTGGGCGGATCATAATCCACTGACAGTTGTCTGGAAAGGACAGAAGAGAAGATCTAGATGGACATTAAATAATATGATTTTGAAAGAAGAAGAGTTTAAAAAGAAAATTGAGATAGAACTTGGCTTTTTTAAAAAAGAAAATAGAAAAGAAGACACATCACCGCAAATTCACTGGGATGCGATGCGGGCCTATACAAGAGGAATAATAATTGACTATACAAGGAAAAGGAACATTAAACAGAAAAAGACATTTAAAATATTGGAAGACGATTTTATAAAACTAGAAAAAGAATTACAACAATCACCGCAGAGAAAAGACATTAAAATGAAAATGGATATGATTAAACATAAAATGGATTTAATGGAAAAGGAAGAACTTGCTCAAAAGATTAAAGGTGTTAAAATTATTTTGAAAATGCGAATAAACCAGGAAGATGGCTAGCCTATAAACTTAGAAAGGAAAGGGAAGCAAAGAAAATTAGCCAATTAATAGACAGAAAAGGGAATGTTCAATATGGGAATGATGAAAAGAAAAGACTTATTCAAGATTACTATGAAAAACTGTACTCTCAAGAAGACACTATGGAAGAAAAAATTAAACAATACTTACAAAAGGCAAGATTACCACAAATACCTAAAGATATTGAAACAATGTTAGAAGGGAATATAACTATGATGGAATTGACAGAAGCCCTGAAGAAACAAAATACTGGAAAAGCACCAGGTCCAGATGGCTTACCAGCAGAATTCTATAAGACTTTCCAGGAGGTGTTAAGCATCCATCTTTTAGAAGTTATGAATGAAGTGTTATTAAAAAAGAGAATACCTGAGACATGGCTAGAAGCCTAAAGAAGAAACGGATTTACAACAAGTTAAAAATTACAGACCTATTTCACTGTTGAACTCAGACTATAAAATTTTTGCTTCAATTTTGGCAGAAAGATTGAAAAGATATCTAAATGAATTTATTCATATGGATCAAAATGGATTTTTGCCAAAACAACAAATTAAGCAAAATGTGAGAATAATTTTAGATACTTTGGAATACTATGAAGCACATCCTGAAAAACAGATGGCACTGATGTTCTTAGATGCACAAAAAGCTTTTGATAATTTGAATTGGCGTTTCATGATATCGTAAATGGCACAAATGGATTTTGGGAAAAATTTTATACAGGCCATTGAGACAATATACAATAAGCAAACAGTGAAGATTTTGGTAAATGGAGAACTGACAGAATCTATAGGGATAAGAAAAGGAACTAGGCAAGGTTGTCCTCTGTCACCTCTGCTGTTTGTTTTAACATTAGAAGTGCTGAATAGAGCTATCAGAGAAGATGAAGGAAAAGGAATGAAAATCAAAAAAAGAAGAATATAAATTACAGGCGTTTGCAGATGACTTGGTATTCATATTAGAGGATCCACTTAAATCAGCACCTAAACTGATAGAGAAAATAGAAGAATATGGAATGGTGGCAGGTTTAAAAATTAATAAAGACAAAACAAAGATCCTAACAAAGAATATGCTAGCAAAGCTAAGAAAGAGTTAAGAAGGTATGAAAGATTAAGATATCAGAGATTCAGATTACAAGTAAGGTTAATATTTAGGAATATATATTACATCAAGATGTAGTACACTGAAAGAAGACAATTATATTAAACTTAAGCAGCAGATAGCGACAGATCTGGAAAGGTGGGAAAATATGCAATTATCTCTTATTTGTAGAATATCAACAGTTAAGATGAATGTATTACCTAGAATTTTATTTTTATTTCAAACGATACCAATTAGACTGGGGAAAGAGTTTTTTGAGGATTTAAACAAATGGTATCAAAATTTATATGGCATGGCAAAAAAACAAGAATTAAACTTAAACTATTACAAGATGCAGGGTATTAAGATGACGAGGTGTTACAGACTTGCCACACTGCCAACGGAATGTATTATCAAGCTGCAAGGGTCAAGGTGATATGTGATGTTGGGTGAAGGAATGGATAACTGCTGAGAAATAATAGATTATTAACTTTAGAAGGTCATGATTTACTATTAGGATGGCATGATTTTTTTATGGTATAAGGGAAACCTAAAAAGCAAGGATATTTTAGAAGACATTTATATTTGAGAAGCTTTGTTAAACTGGGAAAAAAATTAGAGAAAAAACAACAACTATATACCAATTCCATTATGGGTATCTCTATTGAAGCTTTTCATACAATAATATATATAAAAAAGGAACAAACAATAGATATGGAGAGATTTTAAATGAAAAGGGTGAACTCAAATCGATGCAAACACTACAAGACACAAGGAATAAAAATGAACTGGTTCTCATATTTGCAAAATACAATATAGACATGATGAGATGTTAGGGCTGAAGGTATTTATAACAAGCAAACTGAATTGGAAATAAAATTTTGATGTACCGAATGGAAAAAAGTAATTTAAAACTTGGATGGATACTTATAGAACTTAGAATGGAGGAGGAGGGAACAGGTTAAGGAAACCATGATTGCTTGGGGGAAGGGAAAATTTTGGTTATGGGATAGATTTAGAGAGATAGCAAACACTGTGGGATCAGAACTATAAAATGACAATGTCAACTGCATATAAAGGAAAATTTGTATAAGATGTTTTACAGGTGGTACCTATCCCGAGAAGGATTGCAAGAAGTTTAAGGATAAATCGGACAAGTGTTGGAAATGTCACCAGATACCAGGTTCCTATACCATATGTGGTGGACTTGCGCTGATGCAAAAAGATATTGGACTAAAATTCACAAGTGGTTGGAAAAAATGACACAACAACAACATATAGACTTGAAACCTGAGATATTTTTATTGGAATTGTACCAGAGACATTCAGCAAAGAGTTGAAATCAAATCGATGCAAACACTACAAGAACAAGGAATAAAAATGAACTGGTTCTCATATTTGCAAATACAATCTAGACATGATGAGGATGTTAGGGCTGAAGGTATTTATAACAAGCAAACTGAATTGGATAAAATTTTGATGGTACGAATGAAAAAGTAATTTAAAAACTTTATGGATACTTATTAGAACTTAGAATGGAGGAGGAACAGGTTAAGGAAACCATGATTGCTTGGGGGGAAAATTTTGGTTATGGGATAGATTTAGAGAGATAGCAAACACTGTGGGATCAGAACTATAAAATGACAATGTCAACTGCATATAAAGAAAATTTGTATAAGATGTTTTACAGGTGGTACCTATCCCCGAGAAGGATTGCAAGAATGTTTAAGGATAAATCGGACAAGTGTTGGAAATGTCACCAGATACCAGGTTCCTATTACCATATGTGGTGGACTTGCGCTGATGCAAAAAGATATTGGACTAAAATTCACAAGTGGTTGGAAAAAATGACACAACAACAACATATAGACTTGAAACCTGAGATATTTTTATTGGGAATTGTACCAGAGACATTCAGCAAAGAGTTGAAATATTTGATTGTTAATGTATTAACAGCTGCTAGAATTGTATTTGCTAAAAATTGGAGAAATGACAAGATACCTGCACGGGAAGAAGTGATTAAGAAAATTTTGGATTGTGCCGAAATGAGCAGATTAACATTTGAAATTAGAGATCAAGAAGAAAAACAGTTTTACAAGATATGGAGTATGTTTTATCAATCGTTAGATAAAAAAGCTTGGTAATATATGGATATAATGGAGACAAATAAAATTGTTGAATGAAAATATAATATAGAGATTATAACACTATAGAGAGTTAATAATAATGATATTGGTTAATAGAGGAGATAATTTAGGTAATGTATGAATTAAAATGCATAAGTTTTTTGAGATCTCTCCAAATAGAAAATAGGTGGTTGTATCTTTCTTTTTTTTCTATTACCTCTTGTTTGCATTGTATAGCTTTCTTTTTTCTGCAATAGAGAGTATTGATGGTGAGGAGATGGCACTGAGATTTGTGACTGACCGACACACTTGAAACTGTTATTGGTCTATGTTTTTATGTTTGTTTGCTTTGTTTGCTTTTGGAAAATAATAAAATTTTTATATATAAAAAAGAAGAAGACATCAAATTGGGAAAATCCATAATTGTTTTCACCACAAATTCTGTATTTGCTTTATTAATATGGCAACTTTTGTTCATACAGGCATCAATGGGAATGGAAAGAACCAGAGGAAATGCTCTCATTTCCCCCTTCTTTTCATGTGGATAACAGTTTGTGTCTACTGTGACCAGAAATAAAGTTGTAAGAAGCAAATCAGGGCAATGTACGGTTATGTAAATAGAATCTATTTTTGGTAGACTTTCTGGAATCCTTTCTAGAAGGATTTTGGCAAGAGTCAAGACTATTGCTTCATTATAGAGCAATATAATACTCTGCGCACACCCTCTAGTTGGATTCTACTTTCAACTATTGGCAAAAAAAAAATCAGTGCTTTCTACTCCTGATAGCAGATCCCAATATGATTGGATATTTAGATAAGGATGTTCCAAGTCATTCAAGATTTTAACTCCCACAATTTCAGTTCTTCACTGCATAGCCAGGGTAGCAAACTTTAGCTGAGGATGTCAACTGCTGCTCCCATGAACTCTTGTCATGAGTTATATTTATGGAAGTAAACTGAAAAAGAAATTTCCAATATTTTCAAGACACTGGGGTATCTTCCTGTCCTATACCTACGCTTGCTAAGAATTAGGAAAATATGACAAGCATTTTGTTAAGGCAGGCTGCTCCTATTCCCAAGCTACTGTATGATCACTGAAAGATGGGTGGTTAATAATAAACCAGGCTGAAAAATGAACACCCCCCTAATGTGTAGCAGATTCAAAAGATTACATAAGAACAAGGATGAGATATAGTACAGAAAATGTTTTTTGCTTCTTTTCTTCCCACATGACTGGTGTGACAATGGTTCCCTCTCGCCTCAGCTTTCTTTAGAAAGGCTGCCAATACTTGGTTCTTTCCACAGGCCTTTGAATCAGGCTGTGCTGGAGCTCCAACTGGATGATGATGTTGTTGTTATTCAGATCACCTTTTTTAATTTTCTTGCTTTATTATTGTTTGTAGGTATAGGTACTGAAATTTGTATTCTTCTTGTTAGGATTTTTGCTTTTGGGGGAATAAGCTACCCAATGTCACCTTGGCTGAGTTGGGCAACCTTATAACTGTTTTAAGTAAGTAAATAACTAAACTTCATTGTGCAGAACATCTCAGGATGATACCTTGGGCCATGTAAATGGCAGAGCAGAAACAATTACCCACAAACTGGGAAATGAAACTATTAGGGCTGTATATCTTGGGTGCTTCATTTCCTTCTGAATAGCTTCCTCAGGGCCTCCTTCATCCTGTCATTCCTCAGAGTGTAGATGAAAGGGTTGAGCATAGGAGTGACCATGGTATACATGATGGCTGCCAGTGTGTCGTTCTTAGGTGAGAAACTGGATGAGGGCTGGAAATACACCCAGATGACTGTGCCATAGAATAAGGAAACCACTATTAGGTGGGACCCACAGGTAGAAAAAGTCTTCTTCTTTCCATTGGCTGAAGAGATTCTCAGCACAGTCATCAGGATGTGTGCATAGGAAAGGCCAACAACCACCAGAGCTCCATTGACAACGAAAGCACCTTCTAAGTATACTACCAGAGTATTCAGAGCTGTTTTGGAGCAAGCAATTTTGAGCAGTGGAAAGACATCACAAAAAAAGTGGGGAACATGGTTGGAGGCACAGAAAGAGAGACGGGACATCAGGAGTGTATGGAGGAGGGAATGGAGGTGAGAAGCCAGCCAAGATGTTGCCACTAACAGCTGGCATATATGTCTTCTCATCATGGTGGCATAGTGCAGGGGTCGACAGATGGCCACATAGCGATCCAATGCCATGGAGGCCAAGAGGAAGCTGTCAGTGGCGCCAAAAGCAATAAAGAAGTACATTTGAGACAAGCACCCATCATATGTGATCCTCCTCTTTCCAGAGAACTCACCAGCCAACATTTTGGGCACTGTGGTTGATGTGAAACATATATCTACCAGTGACAGATTGCTAAGGAAGTAGTACATTGGTGTATGAAGGAGATGATGGTCCAGTCGGATGGCCAAAATAATGACAAGATTTCCCAACACTGCGATGACATACATGATCAAGAAAATGGCAAAGAGCCACATGTCACATTCTGGTTGGCTTGAGATGCCAAGGAGGATGAAGTCTAATATGATGGTTCTGTTATCTATCTCCATCCTGTTGGAAGGCAAGGACAAAAGGCAAAATAAAGCAAAAGGAACAAGAGTAAGTAAAGACATCCTAAACACATGTTTGAGTTCCCTTGTTTGCCTCTGGCCAGTTTTCTTGGCACCGCTCTGAAAGTGGTTAGTTATTACTTTCTATCTTTTTTCAACCTCCCACTCTAACTTTGATCGTTTTCATCTAAGCCCTTTTACATAGGTATTGTCATACATTCCTTTTCGGTTTTTCTGATATTTTAACCTAAGCTATCATTAATTTGGACACTTCTCATTTTGTCAAAACTCCCAATGCAGTTTGTGTCCAATATAATTACGCATAATAAAATTACACATAATAAAACCTATAAATATGTTACCAAGCATATTCTGTTCTCACAAGATTTTTTTAAAATATGCAAATATTTGTCTCCCATGCACGGAAAATAGCACATTCTTGCATAACCAGAAACTCTCATTTTCTTATTATTGGAAACAGAGGAACTGATGAAAAAAACTCTTACTTTATCAGTATGTGACTCACATATACAGGTGAAACTTGAAAAATTAGAATATCGTGCAAAAGTTCATTTATTTCAGTAATGCACCTTAAAAGGTGAAACTAATATATGAGATAGACTCATTACATGCAAAGCAAGATAGTTCAAACCATGATTTGCCATAATGGTGATGATTATGGCTTACAGCTCATGAAAACCCCAAATCCACAATCTCAGAAAATTAGAATATTGTGAAAAGGTGCAATATTCTAGGCTCAAAGTGTCCCACTCTAATCAGCTAATTAAGCCATAACACCTGCAAAGGGTTCCTGAGCCTTTAAATGGTGTCTCAGTCTGGTTCAGTAGGAATCACAATCATGGGAAAGACTGCTGAACTGACAGTTGTGCAGAAAACCATCATTGACACCCTCCATAAGGAGGGACAGCCTCAGAAGGTAATTGCAAAAGAAGTTGGATGTTCCCAAAGTGCTGTATCAAAGCACATTGATAGAAAGTTATGTGGAAGGGAAAGTGTGGAAGAAAAAGGAGCACAAGCAGCAGGGATGACCACAGCCTGGAGAGGATTGTCAGGAAAAGGCCATTCAAAAGTGTTGGGGACTTTCACAAGGAGTGGACTGAGGCTGGAGTCAGTGCATCAAGACCTACCACACACAGACGGATCTTGGACATGGGCTTCAAATATCGTATTTCTCTTGTCAAGCCGCTCCTGAACAACAAACAAAATCAGAAGCATCTTACCTGGGCTAAAAAAAACCAGACCTGTTCTGTTGCTCAGTGGTCCAAAGTCCTCTTTTCTGATGAGAGCAACTTTTGCATCTCATTTGGAAACCAAGTATCCAGAGTCTGGAGGAAGAATGGAGAGGCACATACTGCAAGATGCTTGAAGTCCAGTGTGAAGTTTCCACTGTCTGTGTTGATTTGGGGAGCCATGTCATCTGCTGGTGTTGGTCCACTGTGCTTCATTAAGTCCAGGGTCAATGCAGCCGTCTACCAGGAGATTTTGGAGCACTTCATTCTTCCTTCCGCAGACGAGCTTTATGGGGATGCTGACTTCATTTTCCAGCAGGACTTGGCACCTGTCCACACTGCCAAAAGCACCAAAACCTGGTTCAATGACCGTGGGATTACTGTGCTTGATTGGCCAGCAAACTCGCCTGACCTGAACCCCATAGAGAATCTATGGGGCATTGCCAAGAGAAAGATGAGAGACATGAGACCGAACAATGCAGAAGAGCTGAAGGCTGCTATTGAAGCTTCCTGGTCTTCCATAACACCTCAGCAGTGCCACAGGCTGATAGCTTCCATGCCACACCGCATTGAGGCAGTAATTGCTGCAAAAGGAGCCCAAACCAAGTACTGAGTACATATGCATGCTTATACTTTTCAGAGGTCCGATATTGTTCTATGTACAATCCTTGTTTTATTGATTGCATGTAATATTCTAATTTTCTGAGATTGTGGATTTGGGGTTTTCATGAGCTGTAAGCCATAATCATCACAATTATGGCAAATCATGGCTTGAACTATCTTGCTTTGCATGTAATGAGTCTATCTCATATATTAGTTTCACCTTTTAAGTTGCATTACTGTAATAAATGAACTTTTGCATGGTATTCTAATTTTATGAGTTTTA
Source organism: Naja naja (assembly GCA_009733165.1). NCBI lineage: Eukaryota > Metazoa > Chordata > Lepidosauria > Squamata > Elapidae > Naja > Naja naja. The sequence goes on from CM019149.1 coordinate 177,820,707, forward strand.
CCTGTACTGCATACACACTCCCTCAAGAATATTAGATTTTAGGCATTTGTTACCCCTCAACCATTACATGTAAGGAGCTTTGTTCCTTGTGAAATATAATCGATGGTGGAAAATGAAGGGCAAAGGAAATATATTTACAATGACTACTTTTCTGCTGCTATTTAGGGTGATATAGTGGTAACTACTCCTTTTCCTGGAGACCACACAGCAAACTTAGATGGTTTGAAGGAATTAAAGGAATGGAGGAGGGAAAGAATAGAAGAAGAGATAAACAATGGCTGATGAAATTCACCCAGGTTCAAGGATGTAAAGAATCTGACCATGTGAAGCCTGAGGAGCAGGATCATGAAAGAAGCTAGTGAACAGAGAACCTTTCATTCATAAAAATATTTGGTGAATAGGTAAGCCAACACAAACATTAAGTGTCAATATCTATAAAGAAAAGGAGGCCAGCAGGCAGGCAACCAGACAGCTAAAGCCTTTCCACTTAGGCTGATCTGGATCCAA